>JAGDQP010002837.1:66502-100034 GCA_022664845.1 Lepisma saccharinum
TTGCACCTCTGGTGTTTTTGCTCTGATGTATCTTACAGTTGAAGAAACAAAATTGTATTCGTATTTGAATGTAAATTGTCCAGCTTTTGCAATAAACCCTTTAATTGAAAATAAGGAAGTAAAAATCGGCAATTTTGACGTCAACAATTGGATCGTTTGTTTTCTTTTCTTTCTTTCTTCTTTATTTTTCTTTGCTATCCATTATTTTGCTTCTTCAATACCTAAAGATATCACAGACTTTACAATTGACTAAAGGCGACTCAGCAAATATTTACAACGTTCTTTGTCGTTCTGTTATATAGAAAACCTTTGAATATTCGTTGTTGGTTTTTCAGAAGTGCATAAGATCCATAGACAGAGGATCCATAAGCAAACGTTTCAGCAAATAACTATTCACTTGGTTTTGGAAGCCCTATAAAGGACCAATTTGAGATTTTAAAAAAATCATTGGCACAATTATTGGTCCATCAGAACAAAATTCAAATATTGCAGACTAAATATCCAACACAGATTAGCGTTTGAAGGAGACCTGATTACGTTATGGATCCGTTTTTTCAGCAAAATGTTGTGCAAGTTGGTGGTGGCTCTGTAATAGCGTGAAGTGTTCTGTTTGAGTTCGGAAAGACAACAAACGCAGGGTAACACAACTCCACATTTTCTGTAGGTGTCACAGAACTGGTTTAGTGAAATCTGACTTCGAGGACCTCGTGCTTGCCGGATTTGACTCGTATTGAGAACACTTATTGGACATTGTGCTGACCTGACTTCATTATTAATTTCTTAAAGCCACATCCGAAAAACAAATCAGCGTTATGTACAGCTATTGAACGTATGCGGATCGATATATTTTTTTCTAGCTAAAACCCGAAGACCTATATACTCTGTCACGTAGAGTACCATTATTTGGTAGGAGTCACTAACGTGTTGACATCTCAATATGTTAAAAGTCAACGCTCGAAATGGGAAAGAAAGGAATAAGAATGTTTTGTTTTTTTCAATAAGATCGAATGTGTCTGATGCTATAAAAATTCTTTGCTTAAAAGCACAAAAAAAAAAGTGAATCTGTGAGAAACAATTTTAATTTACACAAGTGTGACTATTAAATGAGGCCGATAAAACTTCCTAAATATAAATATTTAGTTATCAGAGCATTCCAGTGGAAAGTTTGACTATTAAATTTTTTGTGGTGATACTTTCGTACTTTGTCACTACCGAATACACAGCAAATTAACCTTTCGAGAAATCGGTCACGCAGGAACTCGGGCATGTCAAGAAAACCTTTCAATGATACCTCAGTCCTCAATATTACGTCAGTTTTATTCCTCGGTATGAATTTCACAATTCACGTGAAACTGTATCATCTGTAAAAAATAAAATTAATTCTTGTTATGCTTTGCTCTTCACTTTTTTTTTTTAATATACAGAAGTATCTAGTAGCGAATGACGCTTACAACAGATTGGCACTAGAGAGACGGTTGAAGTTCTGTTCAAACCGGGCATTCTGACTATCGTATCTACAGTTGTATCTGTCATACCTTTCGAAAGCCTGAATAGTACCTGGAATCAAGATAAGAAGTAATACTTTTATTTTTATCCAATCGCAGAGCTAAAAGCTAAGTGATTTTTAACTCTTACTTCTTGCTCAGTTAGGGCAACATTCGAGATGGTGGTAGATTTGACAATGAAAGAGTTAAATTTATATTCTTCTCTGTTTCTTTGTACCATTGTAACACAGGGCTGTTTTATTATGATCATTATGTGCTGTCAAGATTAAGGGTTTCGTGTATCTTTAATTACTACCGACACAGCAAAGAGTACTTCTCATGATTCATCATTAAACGTAATAACGTTAATTACTTTTGTTCGAAGTTATAATTTATTACGTACTTGAGAACTCTCTCGCCTTGAATCTCTTTGCTCAGTGACAGGTTTGAAATTATTCTACATTATATCTAAATCACACGCATTATGAGTTCAGCAATATGAAACACGATCTCTATCATTAAGCGTTATGAAATTGTCTTAGACTCCAGCACACACAAATGCATCGGAAACGTCATAAAGATTAATATCCTGGTTGCTTCTCAAACATTCTAAGCGAATCCTGACTTAGCTTATCTAACTAGCTTTCAGTGAGCCATGGATTTCCACGCAGAGACGCTCGCTCGTCAAACACACCACCCGTTCCGAGAAGCAATTTTATTACAGAAAGATAAAAGAAAACGTGAGCTGCTTCACTGACTTACATTCTTGTTCTTTCTGTATCCTAAAGAGACGAAGGAACTAGGACTGTGGTAGGTTAATAAAAACAATAATAAAACAGTTCAACTCATACTGAACCATGGTTTACTCTGGGAGGATATACTGGAAGACGTAAAGTTAGAATAAGAAACAAAACATGAAATTATATATACTCTGAAACAGATATGAGAAATTCCACGTCAGAACACCGAAAAGTGTCATCAACAATATTGTGTGCCGCAATAATCTATAACGTTAAGGTGAAATAAAAGCCTAGATTTACTTTACTTTTTTTTTTAGCTCAATCTAACAGAACTTTTTTTATATATGAAATTCAAAAAGAATAATACTTCATTGCCTTTCTTCAAGCCAGCGGGCAGAATCTAACCTTTTGGAAATCGTGGACAATTTTGAAAACTTCATGTTCTACGTATGCTGTTCGTACATATGAGTTTGGAGGTTCGGTCCCGGTATCTCGGCCGGTTTTGTGAATTGTACTGGTAGGAATGAATAATCAAGAAACAAATTAACATATAATGTTTTAAATAATATTTCATATATGCCTACTTAGGAGTAAATTTGTTTAAAAAATGTAGCAGTTTGGAAAAAAAATGAAAAAAAAAACCTCGACATACGTCCTGTGCCCTACAATTAACAAGTCGTACAGAATATAGACGCCTTTTTAATTTTATGGTAGATGTCTTGAGACTATATTTAACATTTTGTTCCTGTTCGTCTTCTTAATGGAAAAAATATGTTTTATGTAACATTTTTATTTGTGTCTTTTAATTTTTTGTGGGAAAAGTGCAAATGCGAAAATTTTCTATCAATTTCTTATATAACATTCTCGATGACATTCCGTTATTCCACCATATGAGACATTTAGACACATTCATCACTTCCTATATAGTGGACTGAGGGAAAATGCCACACAGTTTGATCTAGGAGCCATTGTGGAGTAATTAAACGAAACAGAAAAGCAAAATTTTGTACAAATATAGTTTGAACTTTCATGTTCATACTAACGCAAGCACATCAAGCTAAATGTATACACAACGAATTATGGGCCTTTAAACTGACCTCTCAAAATAGATATCCAACAAATAATGTCAAGGAAGATGCATAATACATTATAATTAAGATATATGACAATAATAATGAAATTAGAATGTGAAACTTCATGTCTACATTATCTATAATATGACTAAAATACATGAACAAGTATGGATATATTTCCACCACTTCAGAAAATATGTGTTCCAATGTCCACCTTAACGACATTTGCTTGAAACCACAGATTTCTTTCCTTATGTGATACATCAATTTAATGCAGAAATAACTTTACGTTTTGTGTGACATGAAAAAATAGTTCTTTAACGTATAGTATATGTTCTATTAAACATGTAGCAAGTAGCCGTAGCTCAGTTACTAGAGCGTTGGCTTCGTGTTCGGTAGGTCCTTGGTTCGATTCCCGCGGCGGTCATCTTGACTGTGGTTTATCGAGGGTTATCCTTAGTCACCCAAGGTTAATGATGGTATGGTGCCTTTGAAAGTAGACCCTGGCCGATTTCTTTCCCATTTCCGTACCCCACCCCTATTCCTGCCTCAGCCATAGTTGCCTAAAGGACATAAATGGCATTCAAATTCTATTGAACACGTACGTAGGCTACCAATTAGAAATGTTCTTGTATGACTAGATTCTAGTCAAAAAGAACAGTTCTAAGAAATGAATGTCTTATAATGTAACCTAACTTCCATCAGTATTTCGGGAAGGAGAGGAAGGACGGAGTCCCCGGATCTAGCCACTAAATAGATTCGTATATGAGGCGGTGAAAGGAAAAGTGTTATAAGTCAACTTGAAGTCATTTGAAAAACAACCTGTTGTAGTAAGAACGCTACAATGAAATTCATAGTAAAGTCAGTTAAGTACTGCCATCTATGCGGTTAACAAGAGAGTTACGTCTTGCACTACTTTTCCATCAAATAAATTTGAATATGGAGAATACAAATGTGACGTTAACTCAATATTTAAAAAAAAAAACTGACTTACACCACTTTTCCTTTCACTGCCTCATGTATACTTATAAGTTATAATGTTTTACTCACGTTTGATACGTTCCTTGGTCCAGCTTCAAGATCTTGAGTACACTAAAAAAGAAAATTGAGTACTTCAATTGTTTCTCCCTTTCAATTATACGTACATACGCGTCGTCCTCCATTCATAACAAAAACAAACATGGCGTCAAGTTGTGTGAAACAAACATGGCGTCAAGTTTTGTGAAACAAAAGTGACGTTGCTCCTTTTATTGGCTTAAAGTTTAACCAACAACGAAGGAAACATTCATCCAAAAAAGTATGTAATCTCAAAATTGCAGGTTAACCATACACTTCGATCCAAGAAGAACCGAATTTGAAGCGTGAAATTAGTTGAACGTTACGTGGAAAATCACTTTGATTAGTTTCACCTGTTTTCCCAGTTAACATTAAGCCACTAAATAGAAAATGTACAACTTTTAAATTGTGTTAAGTACACCACTCATTACAAAGAAGGGCTTAAAGTACATCCACATTTAAGGGTAAAGAGGCGAAAACACCTAATTTTAGATATGTGTTTCTCCATAAAACGGAGTAACATTCTATCGCGTGTTTCCAATTTTTACAGTGTACCTGAATACAATGAAAACAGTCTTATGCGTTTACATAGTGGGCATCTATCCCAAACTTTCGGAGTAAGACGACACTTCACCTGTTTCCCTACAGTACACACATGGCTTCTTTGCGATACAGTCTAAGCAAGTACTTGACAGTCAAAACTACCCTGTTCGAGTGCATTTTCTATTCAGTCATGGAGTTTAGCCCGATCGTAAACTGTCTACTTTCTAGAGGAAATTATTTTTAGGATAAAAGAATCAAGTGTTTTTTTTTTTCAAAGGGGTTTACTTCGTCTCCAGGTGACAGATTACGCGACATTTACTATACCCCTTAATAAGCATACTGACTGTGAGTTGTTTTTTCACACCATACAAGGTTTCCTTCTATTTTCGTAGTTATGCCATCTTCCCCCGCTAGGCATCTTCCCTCAAATCACTATATGGAGCACTTAGAGTCAGTCAATAATCATTACATATTGGTAGAAGCTTAATAGACCTATAAATGTTGCAATACTAAAAGATTTGGTGAATTAATAATGTTAATAATGCGTGTAATGGTGTATAATAACAGATCGTGACTCACGCCCCGTACAGTTTGTGGCTTGGAACAGATCTGAATGAAGTATTTGAATTTGAATAAGATTAGTTTCTTTGATATATACAAGGGTAGCTAGTCCTAAGGATAAAGTTAGCTCCCGCTCTACCGATATAAACGAGAAATTCTTATATTGCGATGCCACCAAGGCTATTAAGACCACCGCGGAACACAGTTTGGGACACACTGGTCTAGATATATTGTTGTTGTTGCATGACAAAGATGATAAATGACTCTTTGGGTACGACAAGAAATATACATGCGAGTATCTAGTAGAATTGTAATCCTTTTGTGTTTTTATTTTTATGGATAAAGTTATGTCAGTTTCTTTCTAATGACATATTGAAATCGCATTTTCTGCTTGAGCTAACAAATTCCATTTTCATGCAAAGTTATCGGAACATAAAATATGATAGAAAAAGCAAAGAACGAGAGAATACGATAAAAAAAATATTAAAAAAGGGAGAGAGATATAGCAAGAAAAGAAAAGGATCTAAGAAAAGAAACTAGTCTCACTCTGAGACGCAAGCTTCATTCAATATCAAGTTCAAAGGGAACCTATCGTGCAAACAAGAAAAAGAAGATGAAACAAAGCAGGAACAATAGAGTGAAGATGACTGTTCCGTCAGCTTCTTTTTCTCCCAAATATATATTTCCACATACGAAAAAACACGACAAAAAATAATAAAAAAGTAGTAAAGTTTGACAAAAAGCAACGCAAGAGGTACACTTTTTTGGGTATGGTGAACGGTTTTAACTAACAGCAGCGACCGCCTCCCAATTGCGACGTCGCACAGATAGACAGCCGGTCGCTAATTAGAAGTTAACCCTCTCTTACCCTTGTCAAATGCTGTTTCCTTTTCCTGTTCGACCTTTTCTCCGGGTATGTGCGGGGTTCTTTCTGTTCTTTTTTGAAATGGTTGTTTCTCTCCCTTTATCCACGCAGGGTAGAATATTCTACTCCTCGTGCAGACAAAACTACAGTCTTTTTCTACTCTTTGTCCCAATTCAACCCCTTTGCCTAGAGCCCCAACCGTTTGTCTCATCTGCCCTTGTTCTCTTTAATATCATCCACTTCGTAAAGCCACGTTCTACGTTAATTTAACCATCAGAAAACTAACCGCAGGTACTTCCCTCCACCTCGTTGGTTCTAGAAGCTTGTTCTGTCTCTCTTCAAATTTGTTGGTACAGGAGTTGTTAACGAAAACATTTTAAAAAATTAAAAAACTTACAGGCTTGTTCAATAGTCTCTCCTTCTTTTCAGAAGAGAGAGAGAGAGAGAGAACATATGTAGTATCCGAAAGTGAATTACTCATTTTATGAAATACAGAGAATTCATTATGTAATGCAAATACCATTTTAACAAGATATTGATCAATGACATCAGTTACGAAAAACCTAATTTCTTTACGTTAAAAATATCCTGTGAGGAAGAAATTTTTGCTGCAGTCCAAAAGTGAAAGGAATATTTAAAATATAGAATATAATCGTCATTTTTTTAAATTTAGCTTCGATTTCAACAAATTAAATAAATTTTAGATGCCTAAGTTTTAAATCCAGATTTTGGGTTTTCCAACTTGTTTAATTTCATGTCATTAATGATTTTCAGTTCATTTCTTAATAATAGCCTAGAAAGATTACTTAAAGCATTTTATCACAATTTCTTGTTAATTTCAGTCAATAAGATTTTTCTTCTACGTATTAAACGTAGTGGTTCGGAATCCACTTGACTTTCTAAGTCCCCGTCCTTATAACGTCATCTCCATCAAATGGAAAGCAAACCATCATCAATGCACCTTGTCCAGGGACTTTTCTGATGAAAGACCTGGAGATTTGGGAAAGCAACAACAAACCATAATCAAAATTCAGTTTTATAGCAACTTCTATTTTCCCCTTTAAACTTAAATGTTGTCATCCATTTTTCTTTGAAAAATAGTTTGATTTTCTGCAAAAGTAATGTATGTCTGACATAAATTAATTTGGAATAGATATCGCGTTCTGTCATGAACTTTTGAAGGTGTATTCATGTGTTCAGCACAGTGAAAATTGTAGTTGATGATGTTTATTTTCATCTATAGTTCTTGCCGCTTCCATTAGATATTACTGTGAAATTCCACTTGGAACCTTTGGCATAAATAGACTATAACAAGAAGTAAACACAGCTTCAAAGATTGCTTCATACATTATCATAATTACCATTTTTAAAATTTCTAACGTGAAAATTACGCGTACCTGAGATTATAACAACTTCCGAGGAAATAATATACTTCTGTGTATTAGCAACCTTTAGAGCATATTAGATCAACGGAACAACATACGTAATCGGGAAATAAATCCATTACAACGTTCTCGAACTTACTCCTGTAGGCCGTCTCCGGCGAAGCGCTGACTTCGATTTCGAAAAATATAGTGACTGGTCATACTGACACGCTTTTCAGTCACTATTTTATAACTTGTTTCTATTTCATACGTCATACCATCATTTACACTTTACGAATGCATAACAGATATCCCAGCGATACTCGTAGTTTATCCCTAGATCATACACACTAAAATCAAAAGAGCGGATTCCGCTCAAATCGAGCAGAAAAAGTGACCTCTCGTTTAGAGCGAATTTTCATCGGAGCAAAGATGAGAAATTTCGGCTCGAAAAAAGAGCGAAAATCTGTGGTAGTCTATTTCAATGGAAACCTAGATATTGTATTTGTATAGATGAATTTCCATCTATTCAGATACAATTTACATCTTGTGAACATGAAAACGACGCAATAAAATGTTCAAAAGTGCGAAATGTTCATTAATTCATATGTACTAAAAAAGAAAAGTACTGTACGTGTGAATGAAAAGGAGTAAAATAAAGCTAAATTTGGAGGAGATTTGAACTCTGTACCGTTCGATCAGCTATCCAACGCGTTAACCCCTCAACCAAGGGTCCAACTGCGAAAATGAGTCCTCGGAATTGTTTCTTTCGTCTTCTCAGGTACTTGATTACAACGTTGAAAGATTTCTTGTACGTACATATCTTACTCCTAACGTTTTGTGGTGTATTTTGCTAACAGAAAAGTTTTAAATTTCTGTTTTTATTTTTTATTTTTAACTATACATAACGCTATAAATTTCACAGTCTTTCGATACTTATATTAGTCTTTTGATAACCTTTGCTTTTACAAATGGCGAAGACCAATGTTGAGTAGTAGCCATGCCCATGATGCATTGCAAATCGCTCTAAAAAGAGTGGAATTCAAACCGATCTACAAAGATGAGAAAATTCACTCCTAAACGATGAGAAATTGAACCACCAAATCACTTTAAAAAGATGAGAAATCGCTCTTTCACCTTTGACGACTCAATAGAAAACCGCTCTTTTAAGAGTGAAAACATAAATTACATCGAAAAGAGCGAAATTCCATTTAGAAAGAGTACATTTGCCATCCAACGCGATAATGTTTTGTTAGAAACCACTCTTTTTCGATAGAAAATTCCGCTCGAAAAGGAGCGGTCCCGCTTTTCCATCTAAAAAGAGTGAAAATCCCGCTCTTTTGATTTAGTGTGTATCTGTGCTGTGCAGATCCCAATTTTTTCAAGTTGAATGCCTGTGGTTTTCCTCTTCCAACTAAGGTGTTTGCTACAGTTCATTTCGTTCAAATCGCTATCCCTTTACTTATTTACTTGATTTGCAATTATTAGCTCCAAATGACAACTACCTACGGCTTAAGCCTGTCACAAGTTAGAGAATTACGTCCCTTGGTGAACCCTCATCCGGGAAGAGAGATAGGAAGATGGCGGCCTTTGCCTTATTCTATGTACGAACTTGGCATTGGGCTGGCGAAATGAGGAAGGCTTAGGATTATCTCAGCGAGAATTAGCAGCATAGAATCTGTATTTTCCTTCGTATTTTCTTGGAAATAACTATCGTTCAGTGAGAGTGACATACACTGTATTTTCATATCGATAATGTTGAGCGAGCTTTCCTTATGAGAATTTGTTTACCAATCAGTTTCAATTTTCAATCAGCTTTGTTCACTATTCATTCATTATATTAATAAAGGGGTGTATTGTAACTAATGGTGATACTTTCCCAAAGTCCTATTTTTTTCTATTTAGCCAAAAGTTTAACTGCACGTTCTCCCGTTACCTATTTCATTGCGGTTAGGACTACTTTCAATCCGAAACAAGAGGTCTTTTCAGGCAGTATCTTTCTACCCAACGAACCAACGTTCATGAGCAAAACACACGCAGAGTCTTTCGTTGTAATGCATTTGGCAGCCTGTGGGGGGAATTCCCTGGATGCTGGTGTCATTTATTTGAAACAAGGGAGTAGCAAAGAGAGACCAATTTCTTCACTTCATATTAACTCGCTTGTGAATTGTCTCTGGAACGAAGGTTGAGGAAACCTGGCGGGATTCCAAGTTCGAACAGAAAAGAGCATCACAACGCGGATGATTGCAGCTAAGCAAAATGCAGACAGGGGGGCTGTGCGGTACGGGAGAAGGGGGGACTTGGAGAGACGAACAGCCTCGGCTCAGCAGCTTACAATTTTGCGTTTCATGTTTCTCTATTAATCAAATGTGCTGCTGGAGGCTGACTTCTGTGTGGTTCCAACAGTGAGATTCATAGAAAACAGTGTTTCTAAGTAACCTGACTTTTAGCTGCAACATCTCTAATTTATTAACTAATTAGAGATTCAGATCAAGACCTTGTTGCTGTTTCTATTGACTCAAATATGAGGGAAGTTCATATAACTTTATCATAAATAAAGCAAATTGTTGGAAAAATGAAATAAGGGCTGTCATTTTATTTCATCTTTGTGTGTGTATACTTGCAAGTTGCAAGTGCATTTGCTTGGTCCAGAATTAAGTGTAATCATAAACAGATTAGGTTCCGGGTTCGAATCCCGTCTGAGACAATGCAATGTTTATATATATATTGTAGAAACTTAGGATCTAAGAAAGTCAAGACGGAGCAGAAGTCATTAGTTACTCAAATGGACCAAAAATACAGTTTAACGAAGTGTTACCAGAAGCAGGTACTGTACAAGTATATTTGCTCTGACTTAAATTCGAGGTGCTAATACAGCATTCGCCTGATATAACTGAGGGAAAAAAGGCAAACCGTAAAAAGAATGGCCGACGTGGGTAAGACTCGAACCTGTTACACCCTTCTTCATTACTTACCGCGAGTCAGCGTTCTCAACTGTAGCACCACGCGATCTGAGTTTGATGAATATCAGTGGTAGAATATTTTGCTATATCGCGAAAATAAACAAAGTTTAATGAATGAAAAATGCAAGGAAGTTAGCAAAGCTGACTTGTTCTTTGTGTATTATAATAAAACCTTGTGACAATACACTTCCACATAATTGGAGTCAAGGTAAATAAGTGTAAAGAATACTTTTATACGATGTCTATCGCTTCTTTTCTATATGCCTCATATTACGTTCTCGTGTGATGCATAACAGATTTAAAAGAAATAAAATAAAATAAAACATATTTGCTCTGTACAGTTTTGGTTTTATTTCTTTTCTCGTCACAAAATATCGATTTTTCATTGCTTCAGGTTTTGTCAGCACATATCAAAAGGTAAATAACGCTTACTGCACCACATCAAATTACTCCTGTGTGTAATGCTTTTCATCTGCCAACTACAAATGCCACTGTCATTTGCAGACGTTTCAACACTTCACAAAATAATTTCCTTTTTCTTTTTTCTTTTTCTTTTTTATTCAAATGAAGTCATTTTTGAATTTCACTTCCAGAATACAGTGCATTTTGTTCTTGAATATTATACATCATAAGAGCTGAAAAGAAAGTCGTTACAGAGAAATACCCAACTCCAACTGAATTCTTTCTTCCAGTTAGGCAGATTTGTTTATAATACATCAGTTATACAGAATGTCATGGAAGTCACGCAACGAATTTTCAAAAGAATTTAGGAATCAAGAAGCATAAAATCATCTGTTAAGGAAAGATTTCAGCCAGATCAATGGAAATCTTTATGGATACAAAGTTTAGATTTCTTGAAAGATCTTTCATTTAGTTACGTAACTCTTAGTCTTAAAGTAATGTTCCACAATAAATATCCTTTGCTTCAACGTCGACATCATGATTTCTCAATACTTCTTCCATTTGGAAAGCGGAGATTATTTATTTTCATAAGGTTTACTTACTTTCTGAACACTCTGTATTGCAGGATTTATCAACGTAACTTACTGCTTAATTTAAAATAAAACAGTTAATTTGAATGTTATGACTTTCTTCATGGGGTTCAAGCAGTAATTAGGTTAACTGTGGGTTTTTGATAAGCGTCGAACGTAAACATGTTTTAAACCAGTGCTTTTCCCAACTCCTTGTTTTGATAATTTGTGGTCTTTGTTTAAACGTTTCCTAAATTGATTCACAGCTTTCATTGGATATCATCACTGAACCTAAAAAAAAGGGTTTGTAAAACAGAAAATTTCATATATTTTTTTTTCTGTTCCCGCCCATAACTCCTTTATAATTCGAATTGATAGAACTCTAATTAGGTTCTAATATTTTAGTTAATAAATTGTTAATACATTTTTGTCCATTCAGTTTGTAATCGTCAAGGGGCTGACTTGAAAGTAGGTTTGACTTTATCGTCTTTAAGCCAGACTACCGAATCAGTAGTGTACTGTCATGGAAGGAATAAAAAACGAAAGAAGCAAAGAATGGGCAGGTCCTCAGCAGCTCTAGAGAAGTGGGGAGCCGGAGATGTTAAATCAACGTATTATGTTCTACTGGGGTGTTCGTGGAAGAGGGAAAGGGAAGCTGGCGACTCAGACTTTAATTCAAGGTACCAACCATACTGACAATTAAAGAAAGAAGATAGACTGGCGTGGGCAGCACGATTTGTCCTTGTGTTACATAGCTATACGCTGTTTACGTACGTTCTACAGAGGAAACAATAAATAATATTATATGTTTTTTTCTTCTAAGTTATGTCTCACTTGTTAATTATGTTTAAACACATATTTCAGAAATATTTGTTGTAATTTACAGTTGGTTGCAAGTTGCAGTTAATTAGTTATACTTATTACGGAAACGAACTACAGTATTTTGTTTTCTTGTTTGTAGAACAAAGTTCTATACAAAAATTTATAGAGAACAAGGTAAATAAACCTAAAGTTGTACTCCTATTTCTACATTAGACCGTCAATTGTTTTAAGATATTGCTATTGGCTTTCGAACATTTTTAAAGGAATGAGATGGTGACACTGTTTGGCGATATGTTAGATTCTCTCAATGCATGCGGAGAGGAAGACGCATGGCAACAATTTGTATGTGTGAATCAGAAACAAAGTGCTTCATGTCCTTTTGCACGTTACAGGCATAACTTTCTGATTGGCTGTGATGATACTCGCGTTTTATTAGGCACGACAGCACAACAAGCGGATATGTGACGGTGCGCTTGCAATCTATAATCAATCCTGCTAAGCCACACATGAGAACTTGGAGCTGCTAATGCGTGCATCCTAACTACACAGGTGTTTGCGTGTGTGAGAGAATGGCATGTCATGAATTTCAGTGTACGAATAGCCTATTAATGAATTAGTAGTAACTTCATTAAGTTAATTTGACTCATGTAGGCCTACATACCAGTAGTCAGCCCGAGTTCAGTAACAAGGCTGAGAAATTTTATATTTCCTGAGCTCCTGATCACTCGATTGCGATATATTTGATCATGATTTTGCTTTGCTGGCTCAATAATTGAGAATGTCGATCTCGAAGTGGATGATAAGTTAGCGCTGTCGCCGAGGTGCATTGAACATAGTATTTCGTAGTCCACTTTGCCAAAAACTGCATTCCCCGTCTTTAGAAGCTCACCAACTTGTAAGGACGTTAAACAGCAATTCAATAAATTGAAACCATCTCCGGCTAGGAATTCTGCTTGTGACTTCCAGCACATGAATAATATATTTGATAATATAGATGGCCGTGGCACTGGCAAATTCTGGCTTACTTTTCTATGTATACAGATTTGTAAAATAAAAACAATACAAGAATTATCAAATGACTAATGAACACGTCACTTTTCTTACCTAATATTTCTTGCAGTTCTAAACCGTTGTGACAATAGCGATGTCCTATCACATTCAATATTGCTATTTTTTCTTCTTTTTTTTGTATTAAGTACTGCTGAGTTCATTGAACTTGCTTCCTCAAGTATTGCAATTGAATTTTATGACCTACCTTCCTTAGCATGGCGCATATGTTCCCAAGATAATGGATCTAAGTTCAATACAACCTTAACGACCATTGTAAGCATAATACTGTCGTACCACCTTTGTGATAGGGCGGCAGGTAATATGATGGGCATTTTTGTCTTTGATGTGCTGTACTTAGTATGGCGAATATTACAAACCAAAGTAATCAATAGGTGTAATAAATCATCAAAACATAAAGAAAAAATGACATTAAATCAAAGTAAATGACATATACAGTACAATCTGCATGATTAAGACTGACAGTTTAGATTTCAGTTTCACTTTACCTCTACAACCAACAGCAACTGTTACAAACAATAATCTGCACGCATTATACAGCCAATGATGCTTCGAAGGGAGACATGAATACTACCATCAGATCAAAAGCTTACTGATAGCCCGAGGACTCAAATGTTTCCCACATCCAAATGACCAAGCGACTACCTTAATTTCCCCATAATAACTCCTAGTGCATTCACTTAGTCATTCATTATATCCAGTGTTCTGCAGCTGCTTCGTAAGTAGAAGGTTTTCTTACAGTGTTGCTTTTCTTCACTATATTTTGCGTTCTCAAGGCTACTTACTTCTTCAAGACGATCGTCATTCTTCCATTGAAAACTCAAAATGCCGATTTATTAAAATACACTGAAGAAGTATGAAAATAATTTTATAAACCCTTTAGAGCGTTGACATGAATCACTGCTTTACAATTATCTCCTATTAAAGACGCTTTGGGTAGTTCGGGAATAAACTTCCTATTAAGCTGAAATCAATCCACTGTTTCATCAGGTTATATTATGCATTTACTCTATCAATCTTGTAAGACAGTATTAGTTTTCCAGATTGGATGAATCCGACGAAACTTTTCATTTATGGAACATAAGAATTTCGGTTAACTAACTATTTTTCAGTTATTTAACACAGAACTCACTACATTTATCCAATGTAATTTGGACAGATTATTCTAATATTTAATATTTTATATTTAATAATATAGTGAAGATATTAGTGTTAGAAATATCTATGTAATTATGTTGAATAAATATAGTGCTGTTATTAATAATTAATTATTAGATTATTATCAAGTATTAGTTATAATTAATAAATATTTATCTCTGAATAATTTCGAAACCATGATTGCAGTACGTGACACTAGCAATTACAGTATCCGTATAGTTAACCTGCTATTTTTAAACTCTCATCAACATCCACGCTCCAACTGCAATACAAACAAAAGCTTACTGCCTCAGAAAACAAGACCACGGTTGTCGATTACCAGAGTGCTACCTGTCTCAGGCAAAATAAATTAGATTTTGCCTTAGCAATAAAAATAACATTAGATATCCTTAGTGGAAAAAACTGAAAGTATACAAAATTTCAGCCTAAAATCGACAATTTCTTAGTAGAAAAATTATCACTATGAAATGGAACATTATTTAATTGATGAATTACTACTTCGAATAGTCATTTAACTGAAATTATCTTTATTGAAACACGTGAAGTTTACTCCAGTGTTTCTCAAACATTTCAGAACTGCGCATCACCAAATGGGTAGCCTGAATACATGCAGACTATTAACTTACAATCGTATCCTCTTACTGATTCAACTTTTATTTCTTATGTTAAGAGGAAAATATGATATACTAGCTGATTTCCTGCCCGTTGGAGTGGGGGGTCAAATGGTTGTTTGCCCCCTCACCCCCGTGCGGGGTGTCGAATCGAAAAAACTAAGATAGCCGTTGCTAGTGATTGATAGTCACGCCAAATTTGCCCACTTGGAAATAGTCAACCCTGCAAACTACTCTGTGGTGTGGGTTGTTCAGCCTGTAAAGATATAGGGGTATTGGCAATCGTGATGTATTAATTGATTTTACATGTCACACCTTCCAACCCATCCCTAGGAATACATACACTCAGCGATTTTATATATATATATATATATATATATATGTTTTGTAAAAATACTTTCTATGCAATGCTAAATAATTTGATTGAACGTATTTACAGTAACTGAAAAAACGAAATTAGAAATAAATTTACAAGAAACTGGAAAAGATACAGTACAATTTTTACAACTGCATCCATACTTTTTGACAGGTTAAATAATCTACCTGAAACAGCTTTCGGACCACCAGTGGTCTACGGACAATAGCTTGAGAAAATCTGGTTTAGTCAATGGTTGATCTGCCACCTAAGCCTTGACAAAATAAAAGCAAAATAATACAAAGAGATATAACAATGAACATATGATATAAGTTTAAAAATCTGAGAAAGTAAAAATAAAATAAGAGTAGGAATAATACTGCATATAAGCTAATATAGAGTGGACAGTATTTTTCTGTTTAGCAAAGACTAGGTGGAGACGAAGAATTGCGTATCTTTAGCGTAAGAATGAAATTAGGCAACATTGGCTGATGCAATATTGTACTCTGAATACGTTTGAAATTTTGTCTGATTTTTGGATAAATATGTCAAATTTAACTTATTTTTATTCACGTTTTATGTAGCCACTTACGTATACATATACGTATACACCCATCCTAACTTGGCCTGCCTTCCGCCCCGCACTGAAGTTTTTCGGCTGACTACGGGTCTGGGACTGAGTTATTGATCGCGCTGATATATTAACTATAATGTGACTTGTTAATATTTGGTTGATTTCCTTCCACGTAAAGTCGCCTTTGCTCTGACAAAATTGTCCGTTGTAGTGGAAATTTTAAGTAGTATTGAAAGTTCTATTATAAATGGACTGTATTCGCTCTTGTGCCTACTAGTACGTTTGTGGGACCACAGAATAGGGGCATGTTATCCCAACCGTATTCCAATGGGATTGACCTCACGAATCCATTGATTCGCTTGTCGATTTTAGAGGGAGTAATTTCAAACGCAACTGCGTAATAATCCGATGATACGCATCCGTGCATGATCTCGTTCGTTTTCAATGTTTTTGTGAGTGACCTAAAACTGGCTGAGTGAGTCAGTGAGTAATGTTGAGTGCTGGTGTGTTGATTCTGGGTGAGAAAGGAGAAACATAAAAAAAAAAGCAGGAGCTGTGTGTTTTAACACATTACGAACCAGCCTTTTCGCCTGCTCTGTACAAGAGTGATGATTTTTACAGCTACACCACTTTCATATGATTCAGTTCCGAGGATTAACATGTGTCCTATCTAAAATTACATAGCAGTGATGAATATCATTAAAGAATCACCTTACTTTGAAAGCAGCGCGTATGTTCTTCGTATGTTTAGACTTTAATTTTTATATGATAGCGATATACTTTATACATTTATGATCAGATGTTATTAGGAAAGGGTTAACTAAACCGAAAACCGGTTCTTAAGCTCGAATTGTTCTTGAAAATGTACTTATGCAATATTACATAGTTAAGTTAATTATGCACTTTAAAGATACTTTGTAAAGTGAAAAACACTGTGGTATGTAAGCACAGTCAAGGAATATTGCGTGAATTTTAAACAAAGAAGAATTTTAGTTTTATCTGAGACCTTAGAATTTACCTCTGTGCGTGTGTGTGTGTGTTGGTGTGTTTTCATACTTTTCTTCATACTTCATACTTCATTTCACCCGTAATGGCGTAGGCGCATGAAGTCCGCCATTATTGGTATTCTCATTTCTCAGCTAAATTAAACAATGTCAAAATCTCATATAGTTTACTTCATACACGTTGAAAAGTATTATTGGGTCTGCTTTCCAAACCTTCATTATTGCTCGTAATTTGTCCAACATCTTTAAAAGTATCAAAAAAGACCCACATCCAGCGTAGGTGCCTACGTAAATAAAAGAAAGTTATGGAAAATTTATATATATTATTTTCGAATCTCGTGATCTAAATAAAGCCTATGATCTCATTTCCGGTTTGTTCGATTCTCTTACTGTATTCGTGCACAAAATATTCGAATAAAAGGTTTAGTATATCCAGCCAACGTTTCCATGATCAATTTAATGCTCTCATATTCTCTCCAAGACACCAAATCAGAGACACCTATCATTTTTAGGATAATCGGAAGCCGGGAAACAAAGCTTTCGAAATCGAAAATTCTGAAATTCTCAAAAGCTTACGAAAAATCTGAAATTTGAAATCTAAGACCATGAAAGAAGGACATTTTCTGAAAAAAAAAAAGAAGTAAAATTAATCCTTTTCTGGAAAGCAGGAAAAACAAAAATAATCTCGAGAAGTGGAAAGCAAAAAATTCTAGGAAAACGGTAAATTGTAAAGATTTTCGAGAAACAGGAATTCGAAATGTTGTTTCGAAAGCTAAAAATCGAGAATGGCTTTTTGTTTAACTTAGATATCATTAAATCAACAACGAAAGGCTACCGGTTGTTGTAGATGGAGGATCCTAGGGGCGAATAGTCTGTTCGATAATATTTCACATGTGTTCGATGGAGTCCATGTCCGGCGATCTAGGGGATCCAACGCTCAAATCAACAGTTGGAAGTTGCCAAAATGTTCCTCAAACCAGTCGCACACCAATGCGGCCCGATGACATGGCGTATTGTCATCCTGGAAAATCCCATTGTTCGCAGAGTACACGAAGTACAAAAAGGGCTGGAGATGGTCACCAAGAAACTGCGCTGACCGGTCAATGTCCGGTTCAATCGGACCAGAGGACCCAAACAATGCCAGATAAACACGCCCAGCACCATGGGTTTGCGCTACACCCGGAACCTACCATCCGCGCGTACCACCCGAGCCCATGAGAGTCGCTGGCAC
The DNA here is from genome assembly GCA_022664845.1 of Lepisma saccharinum. Taxonomy (NCBI): domain Eukaryota; kingdom Metazoa; phylum Arthropoda; class Insecta; order Zygentoma; family Lepismatidae; genus Lepisma; species Lepisma saccharinum. The sequence goes on from JAGDQP010002837.1 coordinate 84,946, forward strand.
ATGTATCGCTCTTCGGTTGCGATACCCAATCGAGACCAAATTGCGCTGCACTGACTTCTGAGACACATTGCTGGGACCTTCTGCATTGATTCGTGCTATCAGATCACGCACTCTTGCTTGTCTGTGTGCCCGGACGAGTCTGTCCAGACGTCGCCGGTCGCGGTCATTCAGCACCCGTGGGCGGCCATTGCTACTACGTCCCTGATGGGTCGTAATGCCTCCAATGCGGTATTCACGATCCACTCTTGACACTATGGAGTGAGTAAAGTTCAATGTCTGGACGACTTCCGAAATTGCATGCCTCATTCGTCTGACACCAACTATCGTTATGCGCTCAAACGCCGATAATTCCCGTTGAGTTGCAATTACCACGGTACATGACATTTCACTGCACTCACATAAATCCAACTGATCACACTACATCTACTTCGGGCCGTTCGGCCGGTGTTCTGCGATGTTACGGCGACGTCCACTAGTTAACTCCCGCTATCCCATGACTTTTGGCACTTCAATGTACATACTTACGTGTCATAGCACACTTACATTTCTGTTTTCAAAATACATCAACACTTCGAAGTTAATGTTAATTGATAGCCTTTCAAAAAGTGAGATCACTTTCTTCCCATCTCTTTCGTGTTTTAAAGTGCACAGCCGGAAATTACAGTACGGAATTTTACGCAATATATTTAATTAGAATATTTAATTTGATTGTTACACCATTGTCCCCACAAAATGGGTGGTTAAACTTATAATCAAAGGGTCCCAAGTTCGAAAGTTTTTCTCAGGACCTTTTGGTAACTAATGACTGCGGTTCGTCTTGACTCTGTAAGCTGTTGTGTTCTTACAATTCACAAATATCCACTCCCCAGTCGGGATTCGAACTCAAAATCTTGCGGACCATAGCTTGACGCCTCAGATCACACAACCATCGTGACCAACACTTAAAACTTTAACATTAAAGATATCCTCGCCATCAGTTCCACCTTGCCCAGTTCACAAACATAACTTCTGGCAGAGCAGTCAGAACACAAGACTGTCTTGGGCGTCAGCGCTGTAGACAGAAGTTCAAAAGTCAATTAATACATTATTTTCTTTAGTTCACAATGATTCGTGGTGTCCTCAAATCTTGTAACGTTAATTTAGCACATTTCCCGACGCCATACGAAGATGACAATTTGCACAGCGACGTAAGTCGGGTGACAATACAATATTGTATTGTTATGTTCATATATTTCTATATTTTAATATATTTTTTAATATTACCCACAAATACTAGCCTGCAGCGCTATGGCGTTTGACTGGTTCACGCTAAAAAAAAAGTATGGTTACAGTAACCATATAACGTGATTTTTCATAGTTAATTTTGGGACAGCAATACTATGGGTTGCAAATGCCGTACAAGTATTGTTAATCATGTATTGCCATTTTGACAATACATATGGTTAGGTGTATTGCCATAATTACAATACTGTTAACAATATTGTATGGTCAAATTCTTGTTTCTAGTTAAATTGACAGGTAGGCTTATAGTTAATTATACAATACTGTATAGTTGAATTAATTACGGGGGAATCATGTCTGAGCATATATAATTACACATTAACTATACAAATATTGTTAGAAATTGACCATATGTATCACTGAATAGCCTCCAGACAGAGTAGAATCCATTTCAACATAACATTGCAAGAAAACACAAATTTCTTGAAGGCGATTTTTTTTTATTGTTTGCTAGCCTAAGTGAAGCCTAGACTAGCCCCCGCTTAAAGGGCTACACCCTCTATGTGGGAAGAGGTGATAAAGGGTAGGTGAGGGTCTGTGAAAAGGTGGAAGTGCTAAGGGAATTTGAGTGATCTATTATTTTATTCTTTATTTTCTTCAATCGTGGATATCATGAGTTTTCCTCATAATCATTATGTTTGGTAAGAGGATCTTAATCTAAATGATTATGGTAATGAGAAATGGTAGTGAGGTGCACTTGACAGGACAACACTTTGGCAACACTGAGGACGAGTGATTGATAATCTTCTGACCTAGGGGCAGCTCTAGGTCATGATGTGAACAGATGGGCCCTTGCGTTCTAAATGATTACTGTGCAGCATATGAAGGTGCTATATATGGTGGTATGTTCGGTGAACGAAGTTCGTCGGTGAGTTCTTCTGCGGGGTGATTCGGTGGTACTGTGAAGTGAAAAAGTGCGAATAGCAGTGATATAGGAGTAGGAACATGTGTGGCAGGTGTGTTTTGTCGTTGATGATGTGTAATGATTTCATGTAAAAGAGGATGATTTATGTCTAAGCGTTTGGCAATATATTTTGTGCGTAGTGTTTCGAGGTGGAGAGTGAGGTGTGGGAATGTAAGTCGGTCGTAAAGTTTGTGAGTTGGACTGGGGAGTTTGATTCTGTAAGCTAGTCGGAGAGCGTGTCTTTCCATTACTTGTAGTTCGTGATATATGCGTTCGTCTGCGAAGATCCAAGCTGTATATGCATAGGTGAGGACAGGACGGAGGAAAGCTTTGTACGTGGTTATGATGGTGGAAGGTTTGAGGCCCCAGGTAATTCCAGTAAGGCATTTGAGAAGGTTGAGTCTATTGGTGGCTTTAGAAACTACTTTTTGAAGATAAGGTCGCCAAGTTAGGTGTTGGTCGAGGATAACACCGAGATAAGTGACTTGTTTGGAAGGGAGAATCGGTTGTTGATGGACTGTTAGGGCAAGTTTACCTGGGTTGCGGTGTACACGAGAGCGATGTTTAGGAGGTAGGAATACTATAGCTTGTGTCTTGGTTGAGTTGATTGTGTGTCCCCACTTACTACACCAACTACTGAAAGTGCGGATGGCAGTGTTCATGGTAGTGTTTATGTGGTGAATTGTGTTGCTGAGGGCTAGGAAGGCGGTGTCGTCGGCGTATTGAAAGATATGGATGTTCTGAGGGAGTGGAGGAAGGTCTGCCACGAAAAGGAGGTATAGGAGTGGGGACAGCGCAGAACCTTGTGGGACACCACAATGTAGGAAAACTGGGTGCGATAAACTGGAATTTATGTTGATGTAGGTGATACGGTTAGTTAAGAAGTGGAAAATGAATCGTAAGTAGGTGATGGGGAGATGGAAGGAACGGAGCGTGTGCAGGAGGGCGAGATGCCATACTTTATCGAAAGCTTTTTCTAAGTCGAAAAGGACGAGGCAAGAAGGTTTGGAGGTGTTGTAATGGTTAACTATGGTGTTGGTGAGGCGAAGGAGCTGATCATTGATACTAAAGGAAGGACGGAATCCGGCTTGGTAGAGAGGGAGTAGGTGGTGGTGTTCCAAGTGTGTGTGGAGTCTAGTAACCAGGATCTTTTCTAGGATTTTGCTAAAGGTGGAGGAGAGTTGGATTGGTCGGTAGGAGGATACTTCATTCGCAAGTTTTTGTGGTTTGAGGAACATAAGGGTTGAAGGCGCCGCCGCTAAAGTAAATGCTAAGGGCCCGCAGGGCCACCGTAGCTGGACTTCTAGCTCTAATAAGCTACTTTCGTCCTTCGAGTTAATTTGTATAATTGATTAGAAAAAATATTTGATTTATGTTAGAAATGAACCGGATTAAGCACCAATTTAAAACAGGAACATAACAGTGAAAAGATCAAAACAACATACTCAAATCTTCGTCATGGATGTGAAACAGAGCTCATACAAAATTATTACAAAATAGTATTTTGGATGACAACACCTACAAATTTTACTCTCAACACCTTCATTTACCTAAACATCCTTCATCCTTTTACAGTTTCACCTGTCTTAAATTCTGGCAATTTTACTTATAAATGATCTGTTCTTCTGGATAATGCCTTTAGGCTTACTCAAATAAATAAAGGGGAAAAGTGGATTTTCTGGGGGCTTGCTTGGGGGTTGCTTGGGGGTTGAAGGCGAATTTTTTTTTTTTTTTTTTTTTTTTTTTTTAAGTTTACCCGTTTAAAGGGGTACACCCTTTCTTCGGTAAGGGATTTAGAAGTATTGAGGTTTTGCCTTTATTTATATGGGGCAAAGTGAGTTTTGGGAATCTTTGTATTTAGTCTTTGGGGAAATCAACTATTTTTTTTTTTTTTTTTTAATCTGTTTATCCATGGGTAGAAAAAAGAAGAAAATTGGGAAGAAAAACTCTTCTGTGGTTGGCCGGGCTATTGGGGCATAGAAGAAAGATGAGTGAAGTGCAAAAGACGCCACAAACACAGGGGTTGGTTAATTAGACAAGTGCAGTGTTATCTTCTGCTCTGGGGCGTCACAGAGCTGATGAAAAACAGATGAAGCCCGCTGCATTTCTACATTGATGAAACACTAGTGCTCTGATGGGTATATATGAGGGCTGAGATGAAATGGTCTATAGATGGCGAAATCGGCCTTCTGGGGGTCATTGTCGTCCAGGGTGTTATGATAGAGTGTAAGGAGATGTTGTAACGGTGTGTACTGATATCGTGGGGGGGTGTCATGAATAATGTCCTGTTGAAAAGCGTCAAGAAAGAGGGGATTTCCTTCTGCAATGGCCTTGGTGATGTATTTTGTGCGGAGGGATTCTAAGTGCTGGGTGATGGTTGGAAAGGTAATGCGGCGATATAGATCAGCTGTGGGGGCTGGGAGTTTAATTCGGTAAGCTAAGCGGAGTGCGTGACGTTCAGAAATGGCAAGTCGGTTGTATAGGTTTTCTGAAGCAGAGATCCAGCTAAGATGGCCATGGGTGAGAGCAGGTCTAAGAAAAACTTTATAGGTTGTAATGACTGTGTCTGTGTGCAAACCCCAGGTGGTACCCACTAGCCGCCGTATAAGGTTAAGTCTATTGGTAGCTTGAGTCTTTATTTTCTGTAGTTGTGGTTTCCAGGTGAGCTTTGAATCATAGATAACGCCGAGATATGTTACTTGGGAAGATGGTTGGATGAGTGTGCCGTTTACATGGATATTTAGAAGAAGAGGATTGCGTTGGATGCGAGAGCGGCAGCGAGGAGGAAGAAAGATGAGGGCTTGTGTTTTTTGAGAATTGATATTGAGTCGCCATTTAGAGCACCAGGAAGTATATGCATCAATGGCAGGTTGGAGAGTGCGATTTATTTCTTGGATAGTTCTAGCGGTAGTTAAAAAGGCCGTATCATCGGCGTATTGATAAAGTGATACATTTGGTGGTAAATGAGGCATGTCCGCAACATATAAGATGTAGAGTAAGGGTGAGAGAACGGAACCCTGGGGAACTCCACTATGGATAAAGATGGGATGGGATAGAGTATTATTGACATGAATGTAGGTCATACGATTGGAAATGAAAGAATGGATACAACGGATGTACGAGTTAGGGAGATGATAATGATGGAGCTTAGCGATAAGTCCAGCATGCCAAACTGTATCGAAGGCTTTTTCGAGATCAAATAATAAAAGACAGGAAGGTTTGGAAGTATTGAAATGATTGGTAATGGCGGTGGTGAGACGTAAGAGTTGATCGGAGATGCTAATATGGGGTCTGAAGCCGGCTTGATGGAGAGGGAGAAGGTTATGTTCTGTGAGGTGGGAGTGCATGCGGCTAACAAGAATACGTTCCAAGAGTTTACTGAAAACAGAGGTTAACTGGATGGGACGGTAGGATGATAAAACAGTTGGAGGTTTGTTAGGTTTGATGAAGAGGAGTGTTTTTGAAATTTTCCATTGGGGCGGGTAGAATCCAGTACGGAGAATGAAATTGTAGATGGAGGCAAGGAGTGTATAAAGGATAGGAGGGGAGGATTTGATAAGCTTGTAAGTAATTTTGTCGAAACCAGGAGCGGTATTACGTTTTGGTCGAAGGGTGGTGCGAATATCGTCTGGTGTGATGGGAGTAGTGAGGGGAGAATTTTCGAGGTGGTGATGTGTACCAGGTTGTAAGTGTGGGGAGTGTGGATTGGAGAGTCTGTCGATGAGAGGAGTGAGGGTGAGATGGGGAGGATGAGCAGTAGGGGTAAAGATATCTTGAAAGAAGGATGCAAAAGCGTTTGCTTTTTCAGTATCTGATTGGAGGGGTGTGTTATTGTGGATGATAGGATAGGTAGTATGGTCACGTTGTCCGGTTAATTGGTTAAATTTTTGCCAGAATTTGGTAGGATGTGATGTAGTTGAGAGTGAGTTACAGGTAGATATCCAACGACGGCGTTTGTAAGCGTCAAGGTAGTTGCGGACCATGCGATTCCAACGTCTATGTTGTTCTAATGCAATCGGGTTTTGGGTGAGTTGAAAATCTCTAAAAGCTCTCCGAGATGCACAGATTATGGCTTGGTATTGGGGAGGAATAGGGGGTTTGTGAGGGTAACGAGAGCGGAGAGGTATATTTTCTTGTGAGGCAATTTCCAGTGAGTGCGTGAGATGATCAACGACAGCATATAATTCTTGTTCAGTAGCAGGTTCAGGTAAGTCTTGAAGTGATTGTGTAAGATCTGTTTGGAATTGAGGCCAGTTTGCATGATGGTAATCTAAGAATTTGATAGGTGGCTGATGGTATTGCGGCCTTGGAGTATTGGAAATATCCAGTAATATTGGGGCATGGTCGCTGCCGAAAGGAGGAAGAAGTCTTAGATTGTTGATATTTAAAGAAGCTGAGCTAAGAACGACATCGGGTGTAGTATTACTGATAGGTCGTGAGGGGGATGGTAGGTCGTGTAGCTTGGCGGCTAAGACGTTTGAGATGTAGTTATTAAATTGAATAATATCTGCTTGGGTGCGGCTGTGAATATTGATGTCGGCCATAATAAGATAATGGCGGAAATTGTTGTCAATATATTGAAAGAATTCGTAGGGGATAGGATGGCCTGGTCTGACATAAATGGTACAAAAAGTGATTGGTTTGGATCGAAGATATAAAGTGGCGAAGGTATGTTCTGGTAGATTATGTGGAGCTGGAAATGTATGGTGGCGAACTGGTAGGGTATGATAAGTACCTATCGCTGTGCCTCCATTGACTCGAAGATATGGTCGTGGGCAGTCATGACGCTGAAGTTGATATTTATGAATCCGAGGATGGTGCTTAGGGGTGAGATAGGTTTCATTGAGTGCAAAGGCTGTAACGTGTTCGTCCTTTAGTAGCTGTTCAAAGACTGTTTTATGAGTTGTTAAGGATCGAATGTTTAAGAAAAGAAAGGTAGCTGTCATGATGATTAAAGTGCAGGCCATTCTGAGTCATTTAGAGAGATCGATTGTATGGAGAAGTGTGCGTATGGTCCAGTGTAGGTAGCGGAGAGATGTAATCCAAAGAGTTGTTTTGCTGTATTGTCTATTTGCGTGAGTATATGATGACGGAGAAAAGGATGAACATTTTGAAGTACAATGGTGGTGAAACGGAGTAAGTCTTCAACAGTGATGGGTTCTTTTAATGAATTTGTGGGAGCAGTAGCAGTATCAGTGGTACGAATAGGTACTGTAAGTTCTGGTTTCTCAGGGATAGGTTCTGGCTTCTGAAGACATTTATAGCTATACGTTGGATGTTTTTTCTGACAGGTGTTACAAGATGGAGGCTTTTGAAGATTCGTGCAGTTTGATGTAGCATGATTTTCATTGCAGTGTCCACAAATGGGTGCGTTTGGACAATCTTTGGTGTTATGAGAATTATATGCTTGACAGCGTTCGCATCTGAGAGGTATAGGGGCTGCTGTACGAGATGGCTCAACACGGTGTCGACGTCTGTAGATGTAAGCCCCGTTTTGAAGTAGATCGTCAATTGTCTCCTTGGAGTCAGACAGAACTCGAACTAAGTAAGTTGGACCTTCTTTGCACATAATTCTGATAACACGTTTGACTTCATAACATTCAAAGCGGAGTTCATCCAGAATTTCGTCATCGGTATATGTTAGTGGTACTCCTTTGAGAACTACAGAGAGAGTAGGGGAGCGACGAGGAGGAGGTTGTTGCTTTTTTGTAGTAGGAGTTAAGGATTGAAGATTGGCAGTAGGTCCAAAAATGGTATAGGAGACTTTGTTTAAGATCGTACGAGCAAGATTTGGATCTGGTGATTTGATGAGGATTCCATTTCGCGTGAAGACAATTTCCTGTATGTTTGCTCTTGGATAGTATTTCTGAAGTTGTATCAAAACGTGCTTTGGATTGGAGAATTTCGGATCAGCATTTGTGAGAAGAAAATTGAAGATCGGTGGATGGTCATTGCCAGGAGTAGAAAAATCCATTGCTGATGAGTCTGCATCGTTGTTGTCATGGTTAGATTGAACAGGAGATCTAGAGCGATGACGCTGTTCTTTCAGTTTGCCAGAATGAAGATCGTCCCCTGATCTTTTAGAAGAGTTGTTGTCCATGCTGATCTTTGTCACCCTGTTCCCGTGCGAGTTTTCGGGGGGTGGAGGCATGGCCGAAGCCATAAGAGAGGGAAACTCTCTTGAAGACGAGAGAGCTAATCGTCAAACAGTCTCAATGAAATGAATGAGATGATAAGAACCACTGTGGCTCCCCTAAGAGGCAACAATCCGTCCTCTTGGTGATGTTGACTTGTGGTAACCACGAAGTCCTCCACAAAACTCAATCAAAAAACTGGTACTCTTACTGTTTGGCAACAGTGTGTTTCCCAGATAGGTAAAAGTTCTGTTGAAGGCGAAGTTTGCTTTCACTATTAGTATACGACTCTTACATTATACACATTGGGGGTATACATTTTAGCAAATACATTATAACTGAAACATCTTTCATTACAATCAAGAATAATACCATACGAATAAATCATTAGCAGTAATCGTTAATTACAAATTCAGATTCCAGAATTATCACTATTCTTGTTGTCTGGCGTTTAGAAATGGTAGCTATTGCAACGCCATCTCTTGAGCACCATTTAATCACATGAACACAACATTACTACACATTGCGAAATTACTTCACATTACGTAAAATTGTAGATTACATTTATTCTTCCTAATCATAACAAGAATACTCATGTCATAACTAACATAAGGTCATAACAAATCCTTCGTCATCCTTACCTACATTTTTCTACTTGAATCGTAAGTTTGAACAAGGAAATACATCCAAAAATCTGTTTTGTGGAAAATTAACAAAACCTGAATAACATTTGTATTATTTATTAAAAGGAAACTATATTTGTACTGAAGATTAAGAACGGCCTTCCAGTCTTTGTGTACTGCTCAGACAGTTTCCCGGTGTTGAATATTTTCTTATAAAATTAAAACATTTTTGGTGGATTTATTTCCTTCTTCAAACCGATATAAAAAACGTCTGCTCAATTGTAAGTGGTGAGACGTAAATATAAAAAAAATGACTATAAAAATGAAGAAAAACACAATAAAAACCTTCAAATGAATGTTATTTACAAGAAATTTATGCACAATGAACTCTAAATTTACAAGTAAGTAATAAAGTCAGATTTTTTTCTCCTGCACCCAACTGACAGAAATTTCGCGCTAGGAATGGACAAAACTGCTATTATACCGTAATAGTGCCACGAGCTATTTTAAGCGTGATTATATGCAGGGTGTTTATGAACTACACCGACAAACTTCTGGAAGTGATTCCTCATATTGAAACAAGAAGAAATTTATCTGACAAGTTTTCGAAATGTGCATAGTTTCGGAGCTACAGGCTGTCGAAACTGTGGGAAACTTTACAGCTTCATATTTCTATCACCACGAGCAGTAGAGCTGATACGGCATGGTACCATCAGAGACTTTAAATGTACACTATCCAAAAACGCATATTTCAAAATTTCGCAACGGGGGCAAATTTCGGAATTTCGCAAATTTCGTAAGGGATTTCCCAAAGGAATTAGGAGATTCCCAGAAACTCTCTGAGGTAAGGATGGGTCAAACTGAGCATGAATGAGGCGATTTTCCACTTGGAAACAATAATGCGTTTGCGCCAAGTCGATATCTCAAGTAGATTCCATATACCGAACGATCTTTTAAAAGAAGGCGGGGTTGCATACAGGTAGGAGTGAGAATTACATAATTTCATAGAGCGTTTTATTTATTTATTTATCAAAGAATTTTTTTTATTTGAATTTTAGATATGGCCTTTAGGCATCTACGGCTCAAGCCGGGATAGGGGAGGGGAAACAATTCGGAAATATATCGACCAGGACCTATCTTGAACGTCTCATCCCGGCATTAACCTGGTGTGACCGAGGAAAAACCCTGGAAAAACCTCAGTCAGTATGGTCGACCGCGAGGATCGAACGCACGACCTCCCGAATGCTACACAAACACTCTACCACTGAGCTACGATGGCTCGGTTTATTATCAAAGAGATTGAATATCAATGCTCAATTAGATGCTATGAATGACGTATGTCATCTTTACTGACACGGGAAGTCGTTTAATTCATTCTCATTTCGACCTATTTCATCTTCATAAATATTCCAAAAATCCCTACTTCCTTTGTGGAATCCTTTGCGTGACCTTTGCGGAATTTTGAAATGTGCATTTTCAAATGGAGCAGGTTTAAAGTTTTTGACGATACTAAGCCGCATCAGCTTACTGTTAAAAATATAAACTCTAAAGTCAATTTCCCTACGCTTTCGGCAACCTGTAGCTCCGAAACTATGCACATTTCGAAAATTTGTCACAGGAACTTTCGTCTTGTTTTGATGTGAGGAATCATCTCCAGAGGTTTATCGGTGTAGTCCATAAATACTCTGTATATACACCATGCCCAGACATACCGTGGGTCCCCATCGAAAGTTCGTGGTCCCCTTTCAAAACGAAGTTATAGATACGTGCCTGATTAAACGTAAAAAGGGAGTGGGTAAACCGGAGTCTGGAACCAGGGGAGTGCAAAAGGCTATTTGTCCCTATGCACAACCAGCTGGGAGCATTTGGGGTGCGTCTTTTTTATATAAATGTATTAGATTTGGCGGGCGGCAGAGGTACAAGACAAATGACTGTGCCCGCCTCAGGCGCAGTATTTCGTAGATGCAATAAGTTTTCATCTCTATCATTATTTCAGAATTTTGTTCTTGGATGTTTTCTACCATCCAAAATATCTTGCCCAGTACAGTGAATCTGCCAGGGTTTTCAGTTTGGGGAGTAAAAAGAAAACCCAAAATTGCAACGCTGTAAGTGGAATTTTAGGGTTTCTATTTATGTTTACAAAAGAAATAATTCTTGAGAACTTCTATTTAGTGGGTTCTGGTGAAATCCCTGGACTCTGAACTTGAGGCACTTGTTCCCTGCCCTTACGAGTGTTTGCGGACGTGGACAATCATGACGCTACAGTATTCTCTGTAGCGTAAAGAATCCTGGACTGAATAATTCCGTAACAATAATATCTTGACAGTTTAATGTGTTGCGACAGTTTGACACAATAAATGTTTTCATTGAATACTAACAATAAATAAATACCTAACTTGACTTTCTCCTACTTGACTGCCTGTGAATTTTATGAAATACTTAGAGTGTGTATTGTTTTATTCGCCCAAAAGGGAGACAAACAGAAAAGAAAAGATTATAAAAAACATCAAATGAAAATCAAGGTATAAAACAAATTAAACAATAACAATTCAAAATGTAAAGTTAATAAATACTCTTTAAAAATATCTTAAGGTGAGCGAGTACCGAAGCCGGGACCACTTAATCACAAGTCCAATACCTTACCTATTACACTACGGAGTCAACTAGCGACCCATGTTAAAGATAAAATTAATTGTATGGGCGGTAACAGCACTATGGCTTACGCCCGTCCCGATACGGGGGAAGCCCCTTATCTTTGTCACGTCTAAAAATAGCTGTTAACTAAAATCATAAAAGAATATAAAAGATGAAGATGTAAGCTCTTCAGAAAAATAAAATCGTAGTAAAAACTAAAGATGTATATTGTCTTTAGCATAAAAGGTAAAAATGTGAAGGCTGTAAATAGGCCTTCACAAAAATAAAATAATACTACATAAAACATAACAGCTATGTGACATAATCATCTCAGAGAGACGGAGATAATCCTGTCTCACGGACATAACTAAAAACTCTCCGCAACATACCTGGTTCATCCCCTAACAATGACGCCATGTCATTGGGGATGTTATAACGTTGTCTGAGATGATTATATCCTGGACAATCTAAAAGGACGTGACGAATACTTAAAACCACATTGCAATTGTTACAACGTGGTGGATCCAATCGTCGTAACAGATATCCGTGTGTTAGGCGACTGTGTCCGATACGTAGACGACATAAAAGGACTTCTTCTAGCCTACTATCTCGGCAAGATGATTTCCATGGAGCAACTGTTAATTTAATTTCTTTTAATTTATTCGCAGCTACGTCATCCCATCGTCGCTGCCATTCATTCCGTGTAATTTGCTTATAATATATCATCATGTCCTGAAATGGAACATGATGTATATCAATGTTAGCTCCTAAAGAGGCCTCACGAGCAGCTTCGTCTGCCAATTCATTGCCATGGATACCAACATGACTTGGTATCCACGAAAAGACAACCTCACCACCGCCAGAGCAGATGGCGTGTGTCTTACAGAGAATATCTTGCACGAGCGGATGTTTCGAATACATATTGTCGAGGCTTTGAACAACACTCTTCGAATCTGTACAAACAAGGATGCGGTTGAAACCATGAACAAGACTAAAATCCAAAGCCTTTAAAAGAGCATAGAGCTCAGCAGTAAAAATACTGGCTTTGGGGTTAAGACAAAATTGACGGGCTTCCCCTTCTACAACAAACGCACATCCAACAGATTCATCTGTTTTGGATCCATCGGTAAAAACTGATATAAAACGTGGGTACTGACTCTGCAACGCAAGAAAACGTTGCTGGAATTCAATCATGGAGGTCTCCGATTTCTTAAGGGTTGACAAAGAAAGATCAATCCGTGGGCGGGCAAGTGTCCACGGCGGACGGAGACTAAAACGGACAGGACAGACAGTTGGGCGGTCTGCATTCAGATTCTCCAACAACTCTGATGCTCGGATGCCAAGTGGTCGGGTAGCGTGACCACGGCGTTCATATAGGGCTCGTTGGACTGGGTATACCACTAAGTTATGTGCTGGGTTGCTTGCCAAGGATGATATCTTAGCAAGATAGCTCAGCACATAGTACATCCTATGAATCGCGAGCGGTAGTTCACCGGCATCAACACAAAGACTGGTCACAGGACTTGTGCGATACGCGCCAGTGGAGAGTCGAATTCCAGCATGATGGACACTATCCAGCGTATGTAACGCTGAAAAGCGTGCAGACGAATAAGCGTGACAACCATAGGTAAGCTTAGATAAAATGAGTGCGCGATAAAGGCGCAACAAGGTTGTACGATCAGTACCCCAAGTGGGATGACTTAAAACACGCAATAAATTCAGAGCTCTCGTACAGGAAATTTTAATTTGGCGAAGGTGACTACGCCAATTTAACTTGGTATCAAATAATAATCCGAGGTATCGTACCTCCTCGACGAACTGGAGTTGTCTGTCTCCAAGATAGAGATCTGGGTCAACGTAATAAGTTCGTTTACGGCTGAAGTGGACACAGACTGTCTTCGCTGGTGAAAAACGAAAACCAGTCTGGTGTGACCAGTCAACAAGACGGTTAAGCGTCAACTGGATCTGCCGGGCTGCGAGGTTGATATTCGCAGACTTACAGACAATCGTCAAGTCGTCAACATATAAAAGACCTTGCACAGGGGGGCGAATACAAGACATAACACTATTCACTGCAATAGCGAACAGTGTTACACTCAGCACACTCCCTTGAGGTACGCCATTCTCCTGTAAATAACGCTCTGAGAAACGATCACCAACACGGACACGAAAATAGCGATCGCTAATAAAATTTGTTATAAAATGGGCCATATGGCCCCTTATGCCCCAATCATGAAGCTGGCGTAGTATGCCATATCTCCAGGTGGTATCATAGGCCTTCTCTAAATCGAAGAACACAGTAAGAACGTGTTCATTCCGGAGAAATGCATTCTGAACAATAGACTCTAACCTGACAAGATGGTCGACAGTTGAGCGATATTGGCGAAACCCACACTGATCACTGGAAAGCAAGTTGTTATGCTCCAAGTACCACATTAGGCGTCGGTTTATCATTCTCTCAAATAGCTTGCATACGCAGCTAGTGAGAGCAATGGGCCGGTAACTGGTGGGGTTTAGTTTATCTTTGTCAGGTTTCAGAATGGGAATGACAATAGCTTCTCGCCAACTAGGAGGGAAGCTATCAGTCCTCCAGATCTGATTATAGAGATTTAGCAAGAAGACCTTTCCTTGGGAGGGAAGGTGTCGCAGCATTTCATAATGAATATCATCCAGTCCAGGGGATGTGTTTCTAACATCCCGCAAGGCAGTTTCAAGTTCCCACTCGGTGAAAGAGACATTATAGCGTTCTAAATTATTAGAGTGAAACCGTAGAGGTATTATCTCTGCCTGTAATTTAATGTTTACGAAGTTAGCACTATAGTGCTGAGAGCTGGATATTGCTGCGAAGGCTGCTCCTAGAAGATTAGCGATCTCTTCTGGGTCAGTATGCAAGTCATTGTTGTGCTTCAGAGCAGTCAATGGCTCGGAGCGACAATTTCCTTGCAAACGTCTGACCCGTTCCCACACGTCTCGAATTGGCGTTTGTGAATTAATGGACGAGACGTATTCACGAAATGATGTACGCCGAGTTCGTTTCATGAGACGTCGAATATAAGCTTGTGACTGTCGAACTGCATTCAAATTTGCCGCTGTAGGATATCGATTGAACACCCGTAAAGCGCGACTGCGCCGTCGCCGTGCTACCTCGAGCTCATCGTTCCACCAGGGAACAGAACGCCGACGGGGCGTTCGGCCAGACTGAGGGATGGAACATCTGGCAGCTCGTAAAATTTCACGGTTCAAGTACTCAACCGAATCATTCAGGGGCAAATCTCCTTGATCAACTAGTTGGACACGAGTGGCATACTTAGTCCAGTCAGCACGCTTCAGATGCCAATGCGGCAATTTACGTGGTGCTTGATAAAGGTTTAAAAACTCTAAAATTACTGGAAAGTGGTCACTACCACATAGATCGTCATGTACACGCCATGCCAGCATGGGTGCAACCACTGCACTGCAGACAGACAGATCTATCGCTGAGTATGTGCCACTTGCCAAACTAAAATGAGTGTT
>JAGDQP010002838.1:5055-34411 GCA_022664845.1 Lepisma saccharinum
ATATAAGCGGACACTACATTGCAAAAAAGTGCTGTGTTAATTCAACACTTTTCAGTGTTCCAGGAAGACCACCAGTTTTTTTATTGTGTTAAAACAACACAACAAACAATGTTGATCTGGGTGATTCAGCACCATAGAGGTTGTAGAGGTCTGCACGGGCGGGAAATTTTAGCCCGGGCCCGGCCCGGCCCGTGAATTTTTAATGTGAGTCCGGACCCGAGACCGAAATATGCTTTAGCCTTTGAGTGATAATCAAATAAGCCCGAATTACTGAAACTTAATAATGCAAAATTGTATTTTTATTTACAACAGTTACAGCTTTGATTTTGCGGTTTGAAAGCTTACATGATTCAGAGAGAACAACGAAATAAAGGTTATTGTTTACGCTTACTAACTATAAGAATTCTCAAAAAAGTAATGTTAATTTATATAAATTATATAGGAAATATTTACGATATCAGCAAAAAAAAAAGGAAGGAAAGAAAGTAAGAAAACTAAAATATAAACTGACGTTGTCTTGAAAATTTAAAAACAACAAGACAGCTTGTTCTGAATGATTTTCTTTTTTTAATTCAGTGTAAAAAACAGTACTTTCACAGACAAGCTAAGCATGTTTATTTCTGTTACTTTTAGTTTTTTTCTCTCCACCACACAGTTAGTTTTTCTCTCCATTGCACAGTGATAGTCAGATTTTTAGTGTGGGCGTCTCCTGTTTTACTGAAGTTACAAATTTAGATGATCTTTGAAAGTTCTTCCAGTAAATATCGTTGTACAGTATATTTACCAAGTTAGGCCCGATAAGATATAATGAAATTTATGACCGAAAAGGCCTGAGAAATATCGTTGTACAGTATATTTAAATATTTATATTTAAAGGTCCGAGCTCGAAGTGATCTATGCTTTGTAGACCCGAGCCCGTGTAGACCTCTAAGATACTACTTTCACCTAGAGTATCTGAGACCTGAGACCTGATACTAGCTCTAGGTCAATACTTTAATCGCACTTTTTTGTAACACAATGCAATATGTCGGTTTTCACAAACAGTAAAATATTTAGTTTTATTTGTTTTGTGGTGACTGGTAAGCAATAATATTCAATCAGAAATGAGACATCGAAATATTTATTTATTCTAGGCCAGCGTTTCTCAACCTTTTTCATGCCGCGACCTGCTTTTACCATGTCTTCGTACCGGTGACCCCCAAAAGTACTTTTCTTGCTTATAGTACGAGTTTCGTTTCACTTTGCGTGTGTTACAAGGCTTCAGGAGGCTATTTAATACACGAACGCACACACACCTCGCAACCCCCTGCACACAACGTGCGACCCGCACGTTGGAAAACACTGTTCTAGGCTATAGCACAGTATTGATGTAAAATAGGGGGATTGTATCGAGGAAATAAATAAATTATAATCAGTAATTATCGTTACATAAATATAAGCGTGGAAAAAAAGTTTTTTTTGTTTCAATTGCGACTTCCATCTAAAGTCTTTTCCACGTTTTAACAACTTCCCAGCAAGCCAGAAGACGTCTGCCCGACGTCGGCATTTGGTCGGCGAAGGTCGACCGACGGGCGGGCGGTAGTCGGGTTTTAAAAAAGAGGGCGGGCAGATTTTCAGCGGAATTACGCCTCTAAGCCGACACCGACAGCGGGCCGGAAGATAGCCCGACGACCCCAACGGCGGCCCGGAAAACGGCCTGACGACCCCGACGACCAATCGCTACTTATGGACCGCGCCGACCATTCCCAGGTTACTAGTTGGTTGGGGTCGGCATTTGCCTTGTTGAATTTGCGGGCAGGATCGCACAAACAAGTATAAGGATAAACACACAGAAAGAGAGAGAGAGAGAGAAACGGAGAGAAAATTCTCGCTGATCATCAGGGATTTCACCAGGATATTCAGTTTGGGAGGATGTAAAGACGAATAAGGGAGAGTGTACCAGGTGCGTAAATATGAAGCCGGAATTTATGTACAGAAAAGACACAGTGATTGGATGACAATGCTAAGAACTATTTTATTCGAAGTATTGGCCATCGCTAGCGATACGGTACATTTCTGCCATCGTTCCGACAATGTGTGGATGCCAGACCAAAACAAAACTGCCTCTTATGCTGCAAACCAGTCATCAAGCCATTTTCGTAAGATGTGAAGCGCTGGTCAGCAAGTGAGTGTCCCATGGATGCAAATAAGTGAAAATCGGAAAGCGCCAAGTCTGGTGAGTAAGCCGAATGCGGAAGGATTTCCCAGCCAAACGTCGCAATCGTTTCCTTGACCGGTTTCGCTGTGTGGGAGGGTGCATTATCGTGAAGCACAATCACTTTATGTTGTCTTTGGTCATATTCTGGTCGCTTTTCACGCAAAGCTTGATGCAAATCGATCATTTGTTGTCGGTAACGTTGGGTATTAACGGTTTCGCCAGGTTTCAGCAGTTCATAATAGATTACTCCCTTCTGATCCCACCAAACACAAAACATTGTCTTCCGTCCATATCGATTTGATCTTGCAGTCGATGTCGCCGGTTCTCCTGGAGTTTTGATACGGACCTATGATCTTTTATGCTTAGGATTCTCGAAATAGATCCACTTTTCGTCACCCGCCACAATTCGATGGAGAAATGATTTCCTTTTGTTCCTGGCGAGCAGAATTTTGCAAGTGGTTTTTCGGTTTTCCTGCTGTCGTTCAGTCAATGCATGTGGAACCCATTTTACCACCTTCTGAATCTTACCCATGGCTTTTAAACGTATGGAGACTGCTTCTCGTGTCACATTTAATTGATCCGCGAGTTGTTGTTGCGTTTGAGCGTCATCCTCATCCAACAAAGCTTGCAATTCGCTGTCTGCAAACTTTTTCGGAGGTCTTCCACGTTCTTCGTTTCTCACGTCAAAATCGCCACTTTTACATTTTGTAAACCACGCATAGCACTGTGACTTACCAAGAGCATGATCACCGTAAGGTTCGACAAACATGCGATGCGATTCTGCAGCAGTTTTCTTCAAATGTTAGCAAAAAATCAATGCTGTCCGCATATCGTAGTTTGTAGGTACAAATTGCGCCATGTTCAACGCTATTAAACACTACACTATGACATGAAACTTGTCTGGTTGTGAGTTGCAAATCGATATCAGCAGTGAAAACAAGCAAGTGGCGCCAAGGACGCAGTTTTACGGTAACCACAGTGACAACTAACGCAGTCTATGCACAAATTCCGGTTTCATATTTATACATCTGGTAAGTGGAGTTCTTCACGGTTTATATTGTTCTGACCGTATTTTTTAGTTGGGTGATGTTGTCGAGAATTTGCGGGTGACACCACGCATAAAGGTCTGGCAGAATCACTGCTGACCATAGTAAGTGTTATAACTTCCTACTCCCCTCAGTTTCGATGCGCACTTTATTTCACCTTATCTCACTGTTGACAAGAGAGGAAGAAGCCGAGGGTGTTGATATATATACGCAAACTCTAAGAAACAAACATAACTAATAAATCCATTTTCATTGGTCCATTACGTCATGAAGAAAGACTTGCCTGCTTTCTTTTTTATTTTTGAAAAGGAGGAAGTTATTGCTTTAAAGAAAGAAACCACTACGAGGAGGTTGAGTTGCGTAACTTTGTGTGTGTGTGTGTGAAAGAGAGAGTGTGTGTGTGAGAGAGAGAGAGAGTCAGCAACCGTATGCAGCTTGCTGACTACAGCCATCTTGGAATCTGAAAATTTAGGCAGTTGGGTAAAATGGGGAGGCAAGTTGTGGGCAAAACTAGGCGCATTATTTGTTTCGAGATTCTAAGCAGATATTTTCTGAAATAATTAAAACTCTTTTATATAATGATAGAAAGAGGCATTTTATTACTAATCACTGTTTTTAGAGCTTCTACACTCATAATCAGAAAAGGTTATGTTAATGATTTTCGATGTGTGATGAGATTTACTATTGATTTAAGTGACTATCCCATTTTCCCAAACCGTTTGTTTAGAAAATACAATTCCCAGGAGAAACTTAAACCCACTTAAATATTTAACTGTATCCCTGTGTAGTAGAAAGATGAAAGTTTCATTTGGATCAAAAATTATTCTGGTTAGTTGCTTATTATATACTAGGATGGGGCGAAAAAAATATATTTTAGAATTGAAATATAATATATGCCAAAAGTTGCAGTCCACTATCAGTAATGCTACAGCAAAGTTTGGTCTGAATCGGCCAACATCTTCTGCCTTCTACCATGGCGTTAATGTTTCAATGTTACCCCCTACTGAAACCTATACGTTTGGATTTGTGTGTGAGTTTTTGTAAGGTTATATAGCCCTGCTTTGTATAATTAATTTTGTTTTCGCAAGTCCGATCGGACACTTGATAGTGGTAAACTGGTTATTGAAGTAATTCTGTTTTGTATTTCAGATCAGTTGAATATTAAAACTGATTTGTTGCAACATGAGTGACAACGTCCAAACAAGCGAAGTGGCAGTGCCCAATTTTTGGTCCGCCCAGGAAACTGAATCCTGGTACTTTACAACATATGAAGATGAGCCTGAAGTTCTATTCTTTGGCGCGGTACAGACTGATACCAAAAAACAGTAAACTGGAGCCGACTGCTTCGGAAACACCTAATACTGTGGCAATCCAGATGTTTAAGGCAACCGCCAAGCACCTTTTCGACATTGCTTTCTGCAAATGCACACCGATTTCATTGTGCTGCTGCTTGATAGCCAGCAAAGTTCCTCACGAAGAGCAATGTTTCCTTCTTGACCAAAGGACATCGAGGAAAACGTCAATCGCTGGGACTAACGTCAAAGCAACAACACGGAAACAAAGAGGACTGTAAAGAAAAGCTATGTCAGTGGCTTCTTTGGCGAAGTGCAACACTTCGTTCGATCCCCTACGTTCAGTAAGTGCTTCTGCTTCCCATGCCAATGATTGCAGCGACAGTGAAGAGAAAGATGACCTTCCAGATGATCTTCCTTCAACCTCCGAAGCGTCAAGCCCAGAAGCGTCAAAACAACAAATCCGCATGCAGCTCAACAATGTTGCCCGCATAACTGACCGATTCGGTATTTCCGATTCGGTATTAATCATTATTGTAACTCCTATAACTGTGAATAAAACCAGTTAGACAAACCACGTCCTTTTGTAACCAAGTCGTTATTTATTTTCAAGACTGATCGTAAAATCTATTGCCTTGGGCCTAATAATCATAGACATGCCCAAGGCAAACATGTGTATACATCGATGGTATAATACTTTTTACCATCCTGACACTACTATTATAGACATAGACAAATGTGAAAATGTTGGTTAACGGCAAAATAGGGTTCACCAATTGACGCTTCCCTTTAACAAACATAATTGAGCATTACACTATTCGATTTCTCGGCATCAGTAGGGCCTATAAACTTTTAGATGCCAGGTATCATTTATATTTGGCTCAGTGCAAGCTTTGATTCTTCTCACGAGTACGCCCAGTAACTTTCTACCTCAGTTGATTAACATGTTGCTATGTTCGCTGACAGCGCATCAGGTTTCTGCACCATTCAGAATAGATACTGAAGTAGGGGTGTTCGGAAGTCCACAGTCAATTCGGGAACCCAAGTAATCCAAGAAGCGGTTGCTCCTGGCGCTTGGTTGCGTCGGTTCAATACCTGCTATTGCGATGTGGTAGACAAACACCGTGTGTGGGTTTTCTCCGTGCTATCTTGTTTCCTTCTACTTTTCTCATTCCACCAATCATCCCATCATCATCCATCCGCCCTGAGTCAAATTTGCCTAAAGCCTTCAGGCTAAAGACCTTACAGAGACCAACATTCAAATTCATAATTTGGAATCTCGAGATTCCGTCTTCCGGAATTCCGACTTTCCGAAATTTCAACATTTCGGAATTGCTAGTGGCTCAAAGGTAAAGAGTTGATCTCCTGCGCTTGGTGTCGTCGGTTCGATTCCTGCTCGTGTCATGTTGGTTTGTGTCGGAAAACACCGCGTGCGTGGGTTTTCTCGGGGTTCTCCAGTTTCCTATCACTTTCTTCATTCAACCAATCATCCATCCGGAATTAACCAAATTTCCCTAAAGCCTTTAGACTAATGGTCTTAAAAATTAGCTACGGCCAATGGGTTACGAAGGCAGTGGGGCGAAGACCCAAGGCTTAAATTGTAGCAGATATAAGATCACGTTATTATAGACAGGTAGACAAAACAGAAACGAAAGCGACAGTTGAACAATACCGATGGAAATACGGAACTTCAAAAAATGCCAATTATAAAAGCACTTTGCGGTCATTTATGTGGCAGCTCAATCACAAATAATCTTAGAGCGTTCGTTAAGTACTTTATATCTAGTATTTCGGAATTAGTTAAGGTAAACCTTGTTTGTGGAACAGACTCACAACTAAATTGGTTTTGCATCAGTAATGAACACAGGATCGTCTGCAAGCCATTGGGAAGGTAATACTTGTTTGGAACCATTTATCTTCAGTATACGTGCTGTATGTATTTTAATCACCGTCAGTAAAACATACAATAATTTTTCAAAACACAGAACTTCAATGGGATGCTGAAACGGTATGATCTGAACTTCAGTTCCTCCCCTTGTGACTTTACAAAAGTTGTTGAATTTACCAGACATATTAAGCAACTATTTCTGATTGGTTCATTTGACAGTCACATTCACCTTTCGTTTACCTTCACTATTGTCTTGAGTTTGATTTGGAAGCAAACATAAGTGATTCATCACCGGTTGGTGATTTGTGGAGGGCAGCAAATTTTGACTTGGAACAAACATTTTGTTGTACGATATAAATGGGAATTACTTTGAACAAATAACATAACATGCTAACATGCATTTATACGCACCGAAACACACCAACACTTGAAACATCCATTTCCAGGTGCTTTAAAATAACTTTACTCACACCTACTGACCAGAAACTAATTTGAGACACATTACAAGGAATGCAAATAGACATTATAGTCTAATCCATCCTCTACTCATTACATGGACAAATTTACATTCGAATCATTTTTTTTCCAATGATAAATGTTGCTTCCTAACTTTGTTGATGAAGTACTTGATTGTCATCAGAATATATTATTCTATCTGTCGCAAATATTGCCATGATTTTTATTGGTTGGGTATTCTTATCCTTATGGAACATTTATATAAACTCAAAGAGTATGTATGATCGAACATACTTACGTGTATATATGTGGAAGTTTCTACTTTATCCACTTTTTAAATATTACACACGTGAATTTTCCACCTGCCACACAGAGCGAAAGAGAAGGGAGAGAGATAGATTTTATACAGAGAGCAAAAAATATAGTCTAATAGGTTCAAATCCGGCGAACATGATGATCAGGCACTTAGTCTAGACCAACTGGTCCACTTGTGTGGAAAGAAATCATTCAAAGACCGTCGATCGTCGATAAAGTATAGTAATATTGGGAAAAGTGCTATCTCAAAGGTTTAATCATTTTATTTCAAGGTCGAGGACTTTTCGCAAAATTGGAATTCACACAATTTGTAGTAGCTTCTTCAAAAAAAAAAAAAGGAATCGAAAACACGTGAATTCCCAAGACGCAACCTTTGTTGATTGGGCCTCCGGACTATTTTATGGGATTTCTAAACTGGAAACAAACCATGGTAGCGTAGCCACGTTCAACCACAATGTAAAGGTCTTTGCTCTGTGGCTGAACCTCCCTTATATAATTATGATTGTACACATTTATTAAGTACTACCGTAACCATGCAGATATATTTGCTGTTTTTCCATAACAAAACAAACTGAATTGTATTTTCTAAAAGAATATACTTTTGGTAATAAACTATAAAAAAAATTAAAAAATATTACAAATACTTCCGTTTTCAGATTGAATTGTTTGTTTTTTTGTTACAAAAAGATACAATTAAATTTCTCGCTTTCGTACACTGTGAAGTGATGGAATAAATAGGTTACGATGACATCATGTTCGCTTCAGTTCTTCACCCCACGTGCACAGTTTTGAGCTCGAAACAATACAATCAATTCCATTGAAGCCTGATGTTTATCAATTATGCGGCAATTCGCACGGGAGTTTCACTTGTGAATCACAAATGAACAATATGAAAATCCTCCCCATGATTCAAATAGAAGTCTTCTCCTACCGAATTCCTAAATATAATGTATTGAATTATCAAACAATGCACGTGGAAAATATTTCTGTAGTACACACAGATAAAAAAGATTTTCAAAGAATGAAGAACAAAAGTCAGTCTTAATTCGGTTTCTTTATTTAATTTGAAATTACTTGAAAGGCTATGTATGAAAAAGTACTTGTGCGTGAATATATGTCAGATACCTTTGAATGGTTTGTTTTAAACTCACTACATCCAGAATAACATCTCATTTTTTCTTTCAAGACAGAAAATATAACTCTCCATTTGGTTCAGTTCTGTCATTACTTTTTTTATAGCAGATCTCCTTCCTTTAAACTCATAATAAGAAGTACAATTTCTTCCACATATATTGTTAAAAACGCATAAGGAAACAGGTATGAGAAACTACGAGCGCGTGTCATCAATTAATTAACATTTATTCTTCCACGTTGTAAAGTCGAACGTAACAGTAACATGTATTAATATAATAAAATAGTCTGTCATCGTCGACTGTAACCTGTGATTTTTTGTTGAAATAATTTCAACAAAAAATATTCATACTTTTGAAATATAGTTTGCGACATCTTTATCGAGAACTCAACTAAAGCCATTCGTGAGATTATTATCTGGATTTTGTTAAAGGAGTTGAATTCTAAATGGTTGTGTACTTCAAATGGAACAAGAATCAAGTAAAGCTTTAACTACTAAAAATAAACAGCTTTACATAGCGCAGTTCAAGCGATTTGTTGGTATTTACAATTCCGATAAGAGATTTACTACGTCATAAGGCAGATGGTGAGAAAACTGGTGAAATGACAGATCTCAATTCGACGGAGGTGATGAGATTTCCGAACTAGTTCCTCCAGAAATTGTAGTAATGTGATCAGTTGCATTGTCTTGAAATGCGAGGGATGGTAGACACAGAGCATTTCCACATTGCCCGTGAAGTCAAATTTATATAAAAACTATTATATATTATTAAATTATTACTGTATTATTAAATTACTACTGATCGTAAATTCAGTGCACATTAACTTTGACGACATCCTGTATTATGAAAATAATGTTTCTGGTTCGGAATATTACTAATTTATTACTGTGAGGATAACATTCCAGTTTTAACATTGTGTATCTTACCAGTAGGTTGTATATTTAAAATAAACACAGCATTTAATTCGCTTTAGTTTCCATACCTATTTATTACCAGACAAGTTTTTAAGTCTGTCACCACCAGGGACTTCTATAGCTATCACTTATTGACATCGAAGTCGCAACACAAAAATAACTCTTTTGCAACGTACAGAAGAAGACAAAACTAAACGTCCTTCCTATCATATTTCAAATGTAAATTGCATCCGTTCCATCCTGCCTCCCAGCGTAATGTGATGCTAGTGCTGTCAGGCGTTAAACCTGTCATATCTGAAAAGATATTAAATATCTTGTGATACCAAGTAAAAAAAGTAAAGCTATTCCCTGTGCGATACGCACGCGTCGCGAACAGCGCATGGGGGATGTGGAGGTAGTGCTCCACATTTTCTTTGCCTACGGTACAAAGTAAGGTGAGGTGGCCAGTGACACGCTCGACCGCCTTTACCTTCCCAAGGTGCCCAGGAGTACCAAGGACACTCTGGATGCTGAGTGCACCCCAGAGCGCCAGGCATGGGAACACTGCGAGAAAAGTATCCAGTGTCCTGGCCAACTAAGCATAAAAATCTATACATTGTCATAAGAACAGGCTTATTTTTTTCTGAAGTGGTTTATGAACATTGCAGTAAGTATTGAACAATGTTAGCAGTAATTCCATCTTCTGTCTTCAGAGTTAACCGTAAAATAACTCCAGGAATATCCGTCATTATATGTAAACTATGAAATGAGAATGTATCACATATCGTTAAGTTTCTACGTCTGAACGTGGTACAGTCCACTACCCTCATTTTCGTCCAACGCTTCGAGGGTGACGAATTGTCAATGTTGGGAAGCAGTCCCGGAACCAACCTCTTGAAGATCATAGTGAATGGTAGGGGAAGGAGCAGGTGTCATGTAGGTAACTTTATCTGATTTGAGGACTTTCTAGTTTTTTTTTTAGCCCTATCTGTACTGGGTGCTTCTTGGTAGGTAAAAACTCGTTCAAGCTGTCAATCCTAACTGTATTTCTATAGTAGAATGAAACATGCTCTGAGTTGTTGTTGTAGTAGTTTGAATTTCCAAATGCACTCTAGATTTCAATGCATTTTTTTTTTAATTATCTTTATTTGTTCCGAAGTTCCAACTTCCCTCCTAATCTTTATGCCGAATTTCAGCAGTCTAGTCCATTTAAACGTGTATTTTTGATACCCAGGGGTTGGGGTGTCATTCGGGTAACCATTTACTTGCTAAGTTTTGATCTATCCCGTAATCCAAAATAGCCCACGAAACTTCATGTTGAATTTCACCAAATTTAGTCCACCAAAAGTACAGTTTTGGTACCCGCACATTGTGGGTGGTATTGGGATCTGTAACGGGATAGGTACATTTTTAAATATTTCCGCGCAATTACAATTTGCTCACAAATCTTCATATCAAACTTCAGCTTTCTAGCCCATCGGAAAGCACATTTTCGATATCAGGTGTTTGATATTGGGATATGTAGCTAGGTAATTGCAAATTTTAAATTTACAAATTTCAAAGGGCTCAACAAGTTTTGATGAAGGATTTAGGGTGTTTTTAGGGTACGTGAGGGGTTAATTGCATTTTTTTTATTCTTGCCGTAATTCCAACCTGCTCACAATTCTTGATGCCAAATTTCAGCTCTCTTGTTCATCGAAAAGTACATTTTCGATACCCAAGAGTATTGGGATTCTTAACGGTGTGTTTAGAATACTATTCGGTTTAATTCCACTTTTAAAATTTTTGCTTTAATTCCAACCTACCCGGAAATCTTTATCCTGAATTTAAATTCTCTACTTCATCAGGAAGTAAATTTTATATTTCGGGAGTGATGTGGCTCTGTGCACATATGGGGAATATTTACAAGTTTTGTATTTTATCCAAAATTCTGATCTAGCCACGAATATTTATGCCGAATTTCAGCTTTAGAGGCCAACGGAAAGTGCCTTAAAACCTCCTGGAAGGACAGACAGATATTATAGTTTAGGGATTTTATACGTATATGTAGATATTAAAGATTACAGGCAAATGAAAAACTTAACATTGAATTTTTTAGGAAGATTGAGGATACTTTTATTAGACTATTAAATTAAACTTCTCCCCTTTCATTTAAAAGAAAACTTGAATGATTTGATTATGACATTGTAAATTGTAGGTTTTCTAATTTCTCCACTAAAATCTCAAAACATGAAATATTTGCCTTGCTTGATATTCTTACTTACATACTAGCGTTTTAAATTTTCAATATTATTTACCTTTATTTTTGTTTACTTCAGCAGTGCTAATTACGTTTGTTAGCCTCTATACACATAAATTTCCATTAGCATCTCTCTTTCCATACATGTAAATGAAGAAAACATGAATATGTGTTGTAATAATTGAGTAAATAAATAAATAAATATTGATTTGTGAAGTTCGTTGTTGATTCCCTTTCCAAACAGACCTCGTATGTGTTCTACATACTACAGTGTATAGCGTGCATTGCAACTTCTGTTTTTACTAATGCTTTTCCACGTGCTGGAGTAACGATGAAAATCCCGTGAAACTCATTTATACATCGGCTATCTTATGCTTCTTTTCTCTTGCTTATTTTCATCCAATAGAGAAGATATCTATATTGGAAACCATATAGTTATTAACGCTGCTATTGGAAAGCTCTTTTCAATATCACTGGGTATCATAACTATTTTACGTGTATATATATAATCAAGAAATGATCACTCAATTTGTTGAATACGTCATTTCTATATTGATGCAGACTTTTATACATACATGGAGATGTTATTAAGTGTGTATCCCAAAACTAATTTAAAAATTTCAACAAAAAAAAAAAGTCGAATCATTTCACTCTATATAGTTGCTGAAAGTTCATTTTTTTCCTCTGATATTATGAGTGTCGTAACATCATTCCCTGATGAAAAATTCAGCATTGCAGCAAACGCTTTCAGAAAACATGTTTTTCTTCCAAACCAGAATGTTCTCCCTCAGTATATTTTATAATTTCGTTTTAGTCACGTTACCGTAAATAATGCTGACCTATTAATCAAATGAGAGCACTCAGTTGAGGCACGCATGTGCATACAAGCACCCAACTCAAGCACTGAGAAAATGGCGACATGAAAACCAAACAAGGGAAGACACGAGCGTGGGTAAACATTACTTGATATGCTCTCAGGTTTTGAATGTACTTGTATATCCCTTTTCACCGTTGACTTTTCCATGCTGTAAATCGCTCAATGGTGAGTGAAATTTGTGCTTGATTTTTTACATTCTTTTCTTCAGTTCACAATAGTTCGTGGTGTCCTCAAATCTTGGAACGATAATTTAACCTGTTTCCCGAGGTCATAGTATGATGAAATATTGCACAGCGACATAAATCGGGTGACAATGCAGTATTACATTGTTATTTTCATATATTTATATATTTTAAAGCATTTTTTTTAATATGGACTTATTTATCCTAAAATAAATATCAGCCTGCAACGTTGTTGGATTTTGACTGGTTGCAGAACGCTTTAGAATTTTTGTCACGCGAACACCGAAATAACTTAAAAAGAATTAAAGACATACTTTTCTTAAAACATTCGTTCTAAAAAGTAAAAAAAATAATTTTGTTTGTGCATGACTAAAAAGAAAAGCACAGGGCGCTGAAATATAAGAATTTATAAAGTGGCTGTGTATGAGAGCGCACCTCATGCTTTTATTTTTAGTCATGCCTAAACAAATACTTTTTGTTCATTTTTTAGTACGAATGGTTTAAGAAAAGTATGCCTTTGAAAAGTTTTTTAAAATATTTTTTATATATATACAGGCAAAAACCCTGTGTTTTAAAAACCGTGTGTTTTAAAAACCCACCCTTTATCATTTCGTTTATCTTACAGAAGATGTAGAAATGACACCCTCAAATGTAATATAAATTGTACATAAATATGACTATAAATAAATTTAAGCTACACTGTAAAAAATAAACAGCTTTTCTTCAGAACAATTTTGAGGATAACGGGTTTGAATCAGCTGAGTTTTTGATGATTTATTAAAGCTGACGATGTACTCCACTAGAGGGCGAAAGAAAATTATCAATTTGTCTCCCCAAAGTGTAGTATGAATTTTACAACACAAATATTTTAAACTACGCCACTAATCATTGTGTGAATAAAATATTTGATGACTGTGCTTAATTCACGATATTTTGTTCTATTTTGCTCCTTCCTGTAAAAATTTCTCTGAATAAATATTGTTTGTCGTCATTGAAAGCGACATATTTCTCAACATTTTTCCTTACTTCCTTCATCCGTTTATTTCGAATGTTATCTGCCATTATAATAACATATTTTTGAACGTACTTATAACGTTGGCTATGAAGTGTTGAGATAGTTCTGTTTCTGATGACGAAGAGCGGTGGCGAATTCGGAACATCCTAGGGTAGACACCAGCAGCCAACTGTTCTGATGGCGGTTTTCCAGGAGTTTTCCTCACGCTCAATAGGCAAATGAGATGATACCTTCAACTTAGGTCCTGGTTGATTTCTTCTCGCATTCTTTCTTCTACCCTATAACAGCCTGAATCATGCATGCCTAAAGGCCATAAATAATTCACATTTATGATCATCATTAGTATTCATCTGAAAGCGACAGGTCATTCGAGACATGTTAATCACTCTCTATTAATGTCGATCTTGATTCGTTTTTGTTTCATTATAGGATTTCTCTTATTTTATTATGTTAGAGAGTTGGGTTTTTCGTCTTCTTTTTCCCAACCTTACATTCAGTTTCATCGCTTTAGACAGTATCTGCGGAGCCATTGTTCTAAATGATTCCTTTTCTATTCATTATTTTCTCCAGTATTATTTGTGTCTCCTACTTGCATCAGTACTACCTTGTAACATCTGCTTTTTCTGGCTGATTTTTTTTTATTTTTCTCTGATGTGACTGAGATTTTTAAAGGGTTTTCTCTGTCACACCAAGCAAATGCAGGATGTTTCCAAAATTAGGCCATGGACAACTACCTTCCAACTTTCTGTCCCACTTGAGATGTCTAAAGACCATAAAATAAATATAAAATTATTTCTTCTTTATTTCCTCATTTCAAAGTTTTCCTATCTTCAATCTTTCGTAGAGACCAGGTTTCGATTCCACATAACCCAGCACTCCATACGAAACATTTAATCATTCTTTTCCACGAAGTTTTGTTCATTGTTAGATAAAAGAGATTTTTCTTCTTAGTGAATGCCTCTTTCACGAGTGCTGTTCACGTTTTATCTCTTTTTCACATTATAATATTTCGCAAATACAGAAACTGGATGCCTGTTCTACTTTTTTTCTCCTCCAATTTTCATGTTTTCTGTGCCATTTGTTCCAATTACTGTCCCTTTTTTCCCTTTACGTTTATTTTCACTTAATATTGTTTCCTCACAGCTTCCCTGGATCAATTTTAGCATTTTCTTAAGTGATGTCTCATTCTGTGAGAGAATAATCATGTCATCTGGAAATCTGACGCATTTCATTTTTCTACCCACGACCGTAGCCCCTCCTTTAGTTTCGAGCAGTCTCTTTATAACTTCGTCTAAATATATACTGAATAAATGGACGAAAGACAAGCCCCTGTCTCACTGCTCAACAAATTCCTGTACAATGCATTCTGATAAATCGTCGTCTACTTTGCCTTCATTCTCTTATCGAAATATAACTTCTTTATAGGTCTTCGATCGCTCCATTCCACAGTTGCCTTCTGCAATGACTCTCCAGTTAACTTGATCGAATACCTTTTCCAGATCAACGAATGCTATGTGTACTTACTTTCTTATATCTCTCTACGCTTTTAACTCCTCTTGAGCTTAAACATCTAATAATGTTGCTTGTTCCTAACTCCCTCTTCGAAACTCAAACTGTTCCTCTCCAACTGATAAAGTGTTGTAAACAAAAGTTGAAAACAAATCTCTTAAAATAATTATAAATTTACTTTTCCAAATTGGTGGAATAACCGACTTCTCGATTTTCTCTATTCTTAACTCTGAGTTTGTTGCATGCCTCTTGGATAACGTCTCTCGAAAAAGGATAGATTTCAAGGGGAGGTGTGGGAAAATAAGTAACCTGGATGGATACTATCCCATAATTCAACTAGGAATACTGAAAGGGAACCTTAGAAAACATTAGTCATTGCCTTACAGGACGCAAACTCCTTCAACTTCCTTATGGTGATTTGTAGGTAGCCACCAAGCCCTGTATACATTTTTCACATACTCTGCTTAAGGTGATTGAGAAGAAATCATTATTTTCCTTGAAATTATTTTAGTCGGTAAGGGATAGAAACGAGAAAACATTACTGCGTTAGTAAAGCAGCGTTGAGTAGAAATGAATCGTCGTATGCAGAAAGATGATATGTGATAAAAACAAAATTTTACAGGAAACTCCAAAAATAAAACTGAATAGCTCTTACAAATGTGAATGTGTAAAAAAGAAACGTGTTTCATTCTTACATATATCTTTGATAATAACAATAGGTTTGAAATCGAATTTAGATCCCACTTTGGCGCACAAGCGCGTTTTAAATTTTGTGCATATATCACCTTTTCCCAAATTATCATATTTTCCGTGCAGTACTATTGTACGTACAGAATTTCTTCGATGGTTTTTTCTCAGTTACACTAAGAAAATTGGTGGTATAGTTTATCAACTTAGGCCCTGGTGGACTCAATACAGAATATAGAAATAGACCCTCCACCTTTTCCCGCATATGCTTTCGAAGTTAATTTTCGATGAAGAATGTGTAATATAAAAGTCTACACAAAAACATTTGTAGCTATTTCTGAATATTTATTGTTCACGATAAAGCAAGAACCAAAGGAAGAATATTTAAAATAACGAGAACTGGAAAGACATGAGAATTGTAGCCAAGCAGTGGGTCGTATCAAAAAATAAAGAGAATCAGAAGTGTGTACAATTTTGTGTTCTTTGATTCGCTATACATGGTTTTCGTATCCTGCACCATTTTCGTGTAAATGTTAAAAAAGACTGTATTCAGGACGTCGAACTGACGACATTTTCCAATATGATGGCTGAGAGTGTAAGGATCAGAATGTATATCTTTATGTTAAGCTAGCACACACATACATGAGCAGGAACCAGGAATTATTTTTGTTTGTAATAATCCCAGCAGTGCCTTGATATGTTTCTCGTATCTTAGTGTATGCAACGTGATATTGAAGCTAGACTGCGAGTATAGTATCCCATATGTTTTCTTTCAACTCAACGATTGTCAGTATCAGCAAGCACAACGTGAGTTCATGGGTGCCTCTACGAACTTTACAAAAACACACACACACACGTGTGCAACGCATGTCACCTTTTTGCAACTTTCACGAATTCTGTACCTTCCTTTCACCCACAAGAAACAGTGTCACATGTCTCCTTTTGGCACAGATTATGTATCTGCCCTATACGAGTTGATTGCCGCACAAAAGTAAATTTCTCAAAATTTGTCACATATCACCTTTTTTTGCATTTGGCGATTTAAATGACAAACACTATACACAAGGCTATACAGATCAATGTGACATCAACGTTTCAACAATAAAAACATTTTTGAAACTAAAAAATATTCTAATGTCTTTCAAACTTTCTTCAACTGCAAGAACATAAGGCTTTTCTTTGCAAAATGTCAGAGAATTACCTAATAGAAAAATTATGTGAAAAATCATTACAGTCGCAACATCAGCTCCCTGTTCCGAAAATAAAGGAACTCTCTTGTGGATTGAACGCATATATATCACTCTATTGATTTAATGCATCCGTTTGTAGATAGCAGTTCTTCGGAGCTTGAATAGTGTCGTTTACCCTTTTGTTGAGTCGTCAGCAAATTCAGGAGTCTTTTGGGTGTACTTAAGGAGCCAAGGACGGAAGGAGAGGTGATTGAGGACACATCATTACTTAATTCTGTCTCCCGCAGTGCCATATTTCAATCCAGATCTTCCCTCACTTTCACCTTTCTTTTTAAAGCCTGTTGACATGGCCACGTTTGCTAAATGAAAAACTCTAAATGTCCGGTAGATCTTTATTTCTGCATTTCGTATGTTAAGGGGAAAATGAAGCTGGAAATATTGAACTGTTTTGACATTACAGAACCATAAAAACACACTATTTTCTACCCTGGATGAATCAAATTATCTGTATTTTCTGAGCTCCTATAGAAACTACTGGTATTTGCTAGATGGAGGAGTAGAATATATGTGCGATACAACAATCAATAAAGATTTATTTTAATGTTTATAATCGCTATGGAGTGAGACTGTAAAGGATCGTATTGGTTTCTTATGTGATCGAGTTTCGATCCTTGTAATAGGCTGCTGTGTAATAATCACTAGCTTCAATCTGGTGCATAAATATTTTGAATATTTACTTCGGATTTAAAGAAACTGGCAACTTCCAATTCACACAAGACGGAAGATGTGAAATAATATGGAAATGTAATACATCGTACGTAGGGAAAATGCAAAGGAATATAAAGCACTCGAGACTAAAATAAAATTTAAAGATAGAAAGATTAGAAGCCATCATCTGATAATCTTAACAAATACATAACATCAGATTCAAAGCTAATACCTTCAATGAAATTTATTATATTATAAAAGAAAACTGGAACTGAACCTCCCATACAGCATAGGTAGGAGGTATTTATACTATATGGCGTGAACGTTCCTCGAAAAATGTGAATATTCCTGGAATATACATGGAAAGTGTCAATGGCCGCCTTGAGCATTTCCAAAAATAACTTTATTCTAACAGTTATACATTAGCTTTAATAATTTCTACATCCACTCTATTCTTGTATAATTATAATAAGATTATTGTGCAACATCTTAATATTCATGTGAAACCTCATTCTTTATGAATATTCCATGTATACTGCGAAGCATTACTTTCAAATAATGTTTTCAAGATTTCATGAATTTTCTTTCAATATTAGACATCAAAAGCGAATATTCATGTAGTATGCTGGGTTGTGTGTACAGGCGATATTTCTCTTGTACTTCAGGGAAAAATGAAACATGAACAATCGTTGACGTTAGAAGAGAACAAAACAAAAAATGAATTAGAACAATCGAGATGTTCAAGGTATGATCTACGTGCATATTTGGGTTTAGAACAGCGGTTTTATTATTCTATGAAGTGTTCTAAAACTTGTTTAGCTGTTTTAGGCATAAACTGGAAGTATTCCTCGTCTTCGCGTTAAATATTTTAGATACTGATTTTAAGGGTACTTTTAGACATATAACACTCAGTAGTGGACGATAGATCTGCATGTCCCGCAATCTGGGAAGATACTTGTATTTAAAGACATCAAACGTGCAAACGTTTGACCGTAAACAAGCCTAACACCGCCACTGATGACAACTGTTTGATGAGCAAACCTACTGAATTACCGGCACTCCTTTACTCTTTATATAACCAACTATTTCACCATGATACTCAGTCGATGAAAAATTCCATTCCACGAACGCTAACGAAACGAATTTAACAAACCACATACAAATAGATTTCCCAGGAACGTTTGGTAAAGTCCGAAACAAATCAGAATCCCGGCTGAATCCTAAAAAAAGGCTAAGATAAAGGGTTGAGATATGTGACTGTACCGGAAAATCCGCGACTTTCGCAAATTATTTTCATCGATTGAATTCAATTGTGATGTATTGAAAAGCATTTAAGAAGCAGAATATTAAATATTAACTATCACATTTAAGTTACTAAATATCAAAATTTCCATGCCAGGGTTCGAACTAAAATGTAAATTCTTGAAAGTAGTACAGGCTAACGAATTACGCAACTTAAAAAAAAAAGCGAAACGCACCCTAACTGAATGCACAATCCAACTGAAAACTATATAAACTGTAAACCCTATATCCAACTCTGTAAACTCTATATTTCTGATATTTTCCAACTACGGAAAACACAGTTAAAATAACATCCATGCCCGAGGCGGGATTCGAACCCGCGATATTTTAAGTCGCCAAACTACCGCACTAGCCAGCACGACTACCTGGATCGGCCTACAAATCCAACAATACAAACGTCCAACGCCAGGTAGTGATATTGTAAGAGCATTGCAAATTGAAGTATGAAATTCATTTTAGTAATTTATTTTATTAAAAATATGCCTTTCCATGATAAAACTTATTGAAGTGTATTGTGTGGGACACAGCACAAGCAAGTAATTACATATATTTATTTCGTTTCTCTTGTTTTCTCTCTTCAAACTTCTAACAAAATCACTATTGTACGGCTAAATATTTAATCAACGAGAATCCGATGCGTAAAGTTAACGAGAGCCTTAACAGACCGTTAGCGTTAACCGATGTTGAAGAAACTGTAATTTCTCTTAATCAGACGTTAAATACGCTTAATGGGTTGTTAATTTTTTAACGAGCGTTGGTGAAACAGGCCGTTAGTTTGATTTTGTTTAACGGAATAGTTTGATGTTCACAGAAAATATTTATCTCATTGACCAAGCACTCAAAGTAAAATATGAAATCATATTTCATCAAATCTCTACAATAACAGACTTTGGTGATTCTCACCTATTCCGCTCTCCACCATATAATGCTAAACTTTCTGTTTGGTAATAAGAAATGATGTTAATTAGATTAATGTACTGCTCCAAGCTGCGGAGGATTTCTTGTAAGCATAAAGAAGAACGCACAATAATAGTTGTAACAAGTGTTTATACAGAAATAATTCATCTTCAAAGTAAATTTGATTATTTAAAGCTATCAGAATCACAGCTAGTCTCTGAGAATCTATTCTGTATTACTCACTTTAAGTCGTTTACTTTCACTTTCTCTCGTCTCAGCACCTCATTAGTAAATAGTGTGTTGTCTTAAGGCTAATTCCCATTTAGAAGACTGTGTACCAACTTTGCACTAATTATGCACCAACCGTGATGTGTTCAGTGAAATCACTTGGCAGTTTGTTCGCTTTGAAATGCATTGGGAAGTTCCTTCTAATTCATATACACGTGATCCGAAGTTTACTGAGCTAGGAGAGGGGAGGGGAGACAACAACCTTCGTTAAGGTTTTAACGAATCTTTCAGTAACTTTATGAACCCGTAATAATTATTTATTTCGTTAACAACTAACAATTCATCGTATTCTTAGCTAAGGTTATTCTATTCCACCATTATAAAGTCTACAATACGTCTCTTAAAATAGTGACATTTTCTTCCTTGAAATGTAGGACTATCTGGGACAAATGGGAATTATAGTTTCCGAATAAAAATACGTCCGGTATACAATCTTCTAACTGTTAATGACGATGCAGCACGATCGCGATATTGAAGAAGCACAATTGGTGTACAGTAGGTACACTCAATATTGCCATGTCCGTTAAATGGTTTGCAAAACACTTAACACTCGAAAAAACGGACATATTTTTTTTGTTACCTTACTATTTGTGAATACTTTCTCAGCTCTTCTTGATCAGTGTTTCTCCTTTAGCAAGTCAGAACACTCTTGAGGAGCAATTATGTGTTTACACGATTCACTTGAAAATCTTTTTCAGATATAACCATGGAGATCACTTAAGCCAAATTGAACGCAATGGAAGTAATAATGTAATGCAGCATATTGCATCAAGATGAAAAATTAAATTATATACCTTGTTTGAGATAGAACCCAAATGAAACCTACTCTTCTTCTTTACTTTAATAAATCTATAAGAACTTTAATATTCTGTTTATAGTAATAGATAACGTACAACCGCTTAAAGAGCTTCCTGGTAACTTCAATAATATTCCAGTCACTCTTCAGTATTTCAATTTCCCTATTAAGAGTCTATCGCTTTGAAAAGTTAGATAAGTGACATCTACATCAACGTGACTCTAATGATTGAAAGCACTGTACCCAATATCTGGAAACTGCAATTTTAGATACGTTTATCATCCTTAAAAGGTTATGTGAATAAAGAGTACTTTATAAAAGTCAGGTGATATTATATGGAAGAGGATAGATCAAACAATGTGGAAATAAAAGCAAGATGCACGCTAATTAAAATTTGATTTTCAATATCTTACGTCATTTTAAACTTTAGTATATTTCGGGTTATCTCATACTGTTATAAAACAACGCACCACTTTAATATTACATTAAGGAAGAGAGTTAGAAATAAGTTATAAAACTAACACACAAAAGTTCAACACGCAAGGGGAAAATGAAAGAACACCAACTAATATTACCACTAAAGGTCTTTAGGTTTTCTACGTTACCTTCTAGAAAAGAAAAGTTATTAAGTATGCATAATGTGAACCAATTCATTCATATTATTATGATGGTTAAAATTAAATGCAGAAAACAGGATGAAAACACAAGAACGTCAAGCACTAACGAAAACCCTTGCCAATTGTTTACAAGAAATCATTTAAGATATTTCATACATATCAAATGGACTGATTTTGAGACTAGTTTCACCAATCAATTCGAAGGAATGCCTTAATGAGTTACAGAATACAAAGTGTTTCCAGACTTGACCCACCATGTAAAATTATCCATTATTTATAAATTCGAATTCAATAAAAAGAAAAGAGCACATTTAATTACTTTACATATAAAAAAAACATCATTATGAAAATTTGCACGCCGACCCCATTATCTGTGTGGGCTAGGGCGCTGGGCAGCTGTGCATGATGTTGTGGGTTCGATATTGGCGTAATTTAAATTGCATTGCACTCACTCCTCGTGAAGGGCCAACTATTCTTGTAATTTGTAAAAATTATTGGAACATTAGTGGGTTTTAAATTCTTCTATTCGAACAAAATATTTTGCTCCGACAGGAAAGCAGCCTTGTCCAGCCAAAATACTATAACATCATTGGCTTGGAGTTCTCTGATGAAGAGTCCTACGCGTTTGGGTAAACACTTTCTGATAAAGATGGTAGAGTTTTTTTCCTCGGCCACATACGATTGTGGCAGTCCCTTGATGAACCCAGCCACCTAGACAAGTATTTGTGGAGAAATTCTGTGTTCAATCTCGGATTTTTCATCCACAGGAGCCTTCATTGGGTCTGGTGCGTAGTAATGAGTGTTCACTAAACTGGTAAGAGTTAAATATGTTTCATCATCCTGTATGATTGTTTTCCTCCAGAGAGCGTGAGGCAATTGACATCAATGGTATTGGAAATCCACCTCTTGGGTAGCAGAGTACTTGGGTGCCTTCGCCTTCCTTTTCAGACGAATGTCCGTCTTTACCTTCAAGTTTCGGTCAACTATAGTTCGATCGCATGCAAGCGTCCATGCTAGAGCGCATTGGATGGCTATATACTTGTTCTCAAACATTTTCAGTGAGATTGTCAGTTTTCGCCCCTTAAATTTGATATTATAGTCACTGCTTCCCGCTTTCCTTTCCACATTGCACTTTTATCCATTGCAAACGTTTTAATGACGCTGTAGATAGTACTTCTTGGTATTCCCTTTATACGCGTGTATGGTAGATCGTACTTTACTTCCTGGTAGTGTTTGACACGTGTATGGTAACACGAAACCAACACTTTATCCTAAAAAGCCAAGCTCTATAAATAAGTTTTCTTAACCACTGTATTTATTTTGCAGTAAGTTTTGAGAGGGCGCTTTTTCTTATATAAATATTTTCATTTTTAAATCCTAAAAATATTCATTCTACACTGTTGGTAGTGTTAAAATAGGCCTAGTAATATTCAGAACATAATAGGGTTATTGATTTCACAAACTACAAACATAAAGCGTTGCGCTCCATTGCAGTCATGTACACCCTCCATTCCAAAATAAACCGAACGTTTTAAAAAAACAAAAAAACAATGTACATTTTGGAACAAATCATTTTTATTAATCAATGTATTCCCCTTCTGCATCGATACACATATTTGCACGCTCCAACAAGTTGTCAAACGACTTCTCCATGTCCTTTATTGGAATGGTCTTTAGGACGGCGGTCGTCGCCTTCTCAATGGCTTCAATCGATGCGTGCCACTTTCCTTTCATCGCCAAATGCAGTTTCGGGAACAGATAGAAATCGCACGGAGCGAGATCTGGTGAATAGGGCGGATGATGCAAACGAATAATGTGATTTTTGACCAAAAATTCAGTTACAAGTCGCGAACGATGTGATGGTGCATTATCGTCCAAAAGAGTCCAACTGCCGATTTCTCGATATTCGGGCCGAATACGACGAATTCTTGCCAGCAAACGCTTCATGACGCCCAAGTAAAACTCTCCAGTGACTGTCTGGCCGGGCTGAACAAATTCTTTGTGGATAATTCCTTTTGAATCGTAAAAACAAATCAGCATCACCTTAACTTTTGACTTCACCAAGCGACTTTTTTTGGGTGGTCCTTCATCCGGCGCTCTCCATTCAGCACTTTGCCGCTTTGTTTCGGGCTCATATTCAAAACACCATGTCTCGTCACCAGTTACAATCGATTTCAAGAAGTTTCGATCCTGCCGAGCACTTTTAACAATGTCTTTGCAATGCGCAATTCGATCAACTTTTTGGTCTTCGGTGAGTTTGTGTGGTACAAACCGCGAATTAACCTTCTTAAGGCCCAAAACTTCGGTCAAAATGCGGTATGCGGTTGTTTGAGGAATGCCTAATTCCATTTCAATAACTTTCACCGACGCTTTTTTGTTATGTTTGATGAATTCACGCACTTTTTCGATGTTTTCTTCCGATAATCCGGTTCTGGGACGGCCTGATCTTTCGTCATCATCCAGCGTCTCTCTACCCGATTTGAATCGCCTGAACCACTCGTAAACTTGCGTACGGGATAGACACTCATCACCATATGCATTTTGTAGCATTTGGTGCGTTTCAGTAAAAGGTTTACCCAGTTTAACACAAAACTCAATTGCAGCTCGTTGTTTGAAACTCATTTTCCGACCGATGTACACAACACACTGACAGTTGAAACGCAATAACTTTGTTGCCGTGAATCCAAATGTCATGACATTTATACCAGTTGTCAATGAGGGACTACGCCATCTACCGGTAAAATATTACAACAGATGGCACTAGTGGTACTATTTGTTTTCAACAGTTCGGTTTCTTTCGGAATGGAGGGTGTATATTCGTACTTAATACTTATTAAACATTTTACGTTACACTTTAATTTAAATATTAAAAATTAAATAGTAATTCAAATACTGCAATAAGACCCTAAGAGAAATAAACAACATAAACCCTTCTAAAGTTATTTTGCGGCAAATCACTGCTACCTACAGAAATATAACAAAGAATTTCAATAAACTAAATGTTTAGTAAGTGAAGAAAATTTACACAATTTTTAGTGAAGAAATTGTGATCCGACTGCTAGTTTGATAGTACCAATGTAGTATTCTGGAGTCATTTAGGTATGCCAAATACGATTTATAACTGAATAAGACTCAAATTAAAGCTGAATTCCAATGTGTGTGTGACAGCAATTAGCTTGAAAATATTACTGTATGATCAGTCAACATTTCGTATCAATAGAGTATAGGCCTTAGTAGTCACGCGTCCTTTTTAAGAGATTTAAAAGTAATAGAAAGATGAGGAGCAACAACAATACGCGTATTTTGGAAAGTATGCTTCCGTGCTTGAGAGTATCTATCGGATAAATTAACCCACAATTTCAATGTTTATTTTCAATGAAAATTTTGAAGTTCTGGGTTAGATATCATGTTCTACGAGCTTTCAAGTTTCTCCCCTGAATAAGGCATTTTCAAAATCTAAAGTAGTTCCTTTGGTGAGTATAATTTCTCGTTATCAGAGTCGCTTTTGAAAATTTTAGTATTGTTCTTCATTTTCCCGATATTTTTACAAATCTATAAAAATAGATGTCCGTCTTTCAAGGCCTCTTAAAAATTAAGTAGTCCTCTTAAAATGTGATCTATTTGGCCTCTTAGAAATTTACTTTGTCATAGTTGAAAATAATTTATAATATTTTACTAAAATAGACCAAATATTTTTACTGAAAATTGACTCTAATAGGCGTCATTATTAAACGTTATGTGAGTTGAGACTTTCCTAATTGTGTTACACACATTACCCTAAATGAAAGAAATAGAAGACAGTTCTTTACATTAAAAACTATAACTATGGAGATATATTAAAATTGGATCAACATGTAACTTGTCACTTGTGGATAAAACGCAGCTAAGGGCAAGTGAGTTAATATTCGAATGAAGGAAAACCTCCTACCTTCACAGAGAAATACATTCTGAAGGATATGAATTAATAATATTCTTTTTCTGGAACTGAGTAATGTTACAGTAAATAAAAAGGTGTTATACACTAGCAGCTAGAAGTTCGACTGTTTCAAATGCCCTCCACACTTATTATTGATATTTCAACACATATAGTCCAAGGGCAAAATTAGTAATTCTAATGCTGGTGAATATTCTTGTGCGGAGCTGTGCTATTGCCTTCATTTAAAGTGGTTGCTTTCAAACTGAGTTTGACATCCCTGTCCTCACTAAATTTGCATAGCCATTACAGTATTCCCAGGAAACCTCTGTAAGTAAGTTTCCAAACTTGATCTATGAAGCTAAATGGTATCTCTCAGAACTTTTATGACTATGATTGGAAATCTAGAATTTCTGCATAAATGAAATGTTCGAATAAATTAATGTGTTATCTTGCAATACCACTTCCCATAATTTTAATGTATTTAGTTATCGTTTTGTCAATAGGTTAGAAAGGAAATTTCAATATGGTTTAATATATTACGTAAATGTAACTATTGTATTTTATCATAGGGCTAGATTTGACTATTATATTCATATGAACTATTTAATGTTCCCACTTTTCATGATGGAATTGTTTAATCTTTTTCTGGCGCGATTACTCCTTTCTGGCATAATTCATAGCTTCATTCAATGTAGTAAATTGTTATTTCCACACTTCGTTCTCAACTTTTGCTATTTTATTTTCGCCGTAGTAATTGATTAGATATTTAGCTCTTTTACACCTTGCTACCTTCCGAACAGTTCTACACTCATGAGGTACGAAAAAAATAAAATGGTTTCATCTTTTGTATCCTCAAAACAAAACCAAATAGATACAGTAAAAATATAATGGCTTACTCCACCCCAAAATAATTTCTAACATCAATCTTCCGCACTGTAGAAAACGTACACTTATTGTAGATATTAAAATCATATTGTGTATCACTCAATTAAGTCCAATTCTTTACACTTTTTCACATGTTATAGAAAACAAACGATGGCGAAATAAGGAGAGGAAATAGAAACGGGATCGTCTCTGTAATTAGCCGAAGAACAGAGTATCGTCTCTTCTATTCTCTCGGTATATTGTATGTAAAATAAGTATACATGATTTTAGGATGACATATTGTAAATAAAACATGCCAGAATATAGGTTTGAAAATTATCTAATAAGATTAAGAAGTGTTCTTCAAAAATGCACGATAAAATCTGTCTACTTCTTGTATACATTATTTAAACTACCTGACCATAAAAGTGAAAACATTATTGAAGAGATATGTACAGAAAATGTAAAATAGCCGTATCATATTTACAAGAAGCACTCAGTGTAATTTTCGGTAGGGGTGCGTTTTAATTTCAAATGTAAACGGGGAGTTTCTGAAGAAAAAAAAAACAAGAAGAAATGTTTGCTGAATAGGTGCCTTGCATCAAAATTTCAAAAATTCATTTGCGCAGAGTGCCATACAATACTCACGATGCATTAAACAAATTACTTAACCGACTGTAGATGTAATATGCTTTCTGTTTTGTTTTTGTTTTTCTTTTTTTTTAATTTTGAAACGTCCTTTATGTACTGAACTAGAAAAATATTGTGTACATTCTCTGTCGACAAACACTTCTCACTAAATATTGCCAAACAATAAATACACAACATACACGTGCGTTTGGCATTAAAACGCCAGTGTATTTTCCTAGAATTGCAGTAGAGGTAATCCACAGTCTCAATCAAAAGCCAGTCGTTCGCTAGGTAGCAGGTCTTGCTTTTACAAAGCAATATGCTAATGGTAACCAAAGTTCCCCCTTTTATTGCTATTTGCACAGTTGTTAGCAACATTTCAATTGACTGTTTGGTTTGGTTGTGCTCACGTGCATACGCGAGTAAAAGCCTCAACATTTTCAATGCAAGGTTTGTTTTGTTGTTTTGAATTAAGTTACAATTAAAGTCATAAAAGGTAGGTTGTTTTTCGTTTTAACTAAAGCTTCTTTCAATTATCTGACCCTTTTTGTTAGCGGTTTTATTCCTTTTTTGTATGGAGCTTCTGTCTGGAAATAATTCAATTTATTTTTGTTTTATTGTATTCAATAACTACTATATTGAATTCAGTCTATATTTGCTTTTGCATTCAGATAGCTTTCTGTATGTTCATTTCACTCCTGCACATACGTAGCTGTTTTGTATTAATGTATTCAGTAGCCTCTGTATGTCTCTTCAAGCGGATAACCTTGTTAGCGCGGTAGAATATCTGTATCGCTGCAATCGAAACATGCGTGACACACAGAGAGAGATGGATATTTGTTGCATTCCGTAAAATAGTGTCAACAAATGCAGTAAAAATAATAATGGTTGTGTTTTTCGAATTGGATTGTTTAATCGTAGTATATTAGTTTATTGTCGCTTTTTATGGAGAGGTATTATAATGCGTCTCTATATCACTTGTAAATTATTTCAAATACGTTGCTACATAGTAATCTACATATTGTGTCCCGTTAATAAGTAGGTAAGACCGTTGTACCTTGAGTATAGTGTACATTGGAACAGTCTTATGTTTCTGACTCTCTATGCTATATAATAACTACTCCGTATACAATATGTTGTGTGTCAAGCTTCCCAGGCAGTAGTCCGTGGTTTTGTTGAATTCAGGTGGCTGTGTGTTCAGTTAATTGCAAAATAACATTTTCAATAGTTAAAAGTAACTTGTTTCAGAATTAATTATTCTTTTATAACATCATTTTACCGTATGTGTATTTTTTTTCATATATAATAGTAACCGTATACAAGATAATTATATACGATTCTCTATGATAAAAATTTCCATTATACATGTAACATTTTCAGTATGCAATCATGTTAGTGATTTCGAACAGTCTCTTGTACCATGAAACAGACACACATCTTATACGTTGGAACAAATACCTGCAAGAACTGAAGAACGTTAGGAAGCACAGGGCACCAACAACATAACCAAAACAATAGCCAACAAATTAACACATATCGAGACGTCTATTTGACTTATTAATGATTCTTGAGTGCTTAAAACTATCTTTATCATGTTTTTACTTATCGTGTAAGTTGATATAATGCCTTCTTTCACAAGAACCTTCTGTTAGGTAAATATTGAAATGAACACGGAAAAAATTATAACCGCCGCGACTGGGACTCGAGCCCCGATCTGCCAGTTGCCGGCCGGAGTATGCTGTCCATTACACCATTATACAATATACATTCCTATATACACAGAAAATTGACGTGCCGCGGTGGTGTAATGGACAGTATACCCGACCGGCAACTGGGAGATCCGGGTTTGGGTCTCGGTCGCGATGGTTGTAATTTTTTCTGTGTTAATTTCAATATTGTGTAAGTCCTTTCACAATAATATGAAAATACTTCTTTCATAAAGAATCAACACTTTACACTACACAAACACAAAACTTAAATGAATAAAATATTTCCCGAAATATGTATTTTTGTGAGTTATTTTATTGAATTACTCTATTATACGTGCGTGTTCCAAGGTACCAGAGCCGTTGTATCATGGAACACTTTGTTGGAAATGTTTATGGGATAAAAAGCACTGTAAAAGAAAGAAAGCAGAAGGCAAATACTGAAACAGTTTAATTCAGAAGTTTAAGAGCACAGACATGAAGCTGAAAAAAGTAAATGTTTCTTAAACCATAATTTGCAAACGTAAAATATGTTCCATGGTACAAAAGTTTCCCCTAAGATTAAATTCCGGTATTTCTGAAATGTCTGTTTTAATGGATCCACCAAAAAGAGAATATGATCATGTAGTAGTAGTAGTAGTAGTAGTAGTAGTAGTAGTAGTAGTAGTAGTAGTAGTAGTAGTAGTAGTAGTAGTAGTAGTAGTAGTAGTAGT
>JAGDQP010002838.1:34421-46106 GCA_022664845.1 Lepisma saccharinum
GTAGTAGTAGTAGTAGTAGTAGTAGTAGTAGTAGTAGTAGTAGTAGTGGTAATTCAAAAATTATGTACAATATATATTTTTATATTAAGTATCAGATGTAAACATTCTATTTGACATTTTATTTTAACTGAATATATGTTTATTTCTCCGTTTAATGAAACATTACCACAAATTAGTTTTATTTCAAAATACAGCATATACCAAATAACATAAAATAATGTTACAGATATATCCATGTCGTGAATTCCTCACAAAAGAAATAATCTGGTATTACTGTAAATATATTGGTTTGTTATTAGTGCACCCGTATAAAAGTCAGTGAATAAGGGAAGATATAGGGTTTGTCCTGTGTGTCTGTCTTCTACCCCCCCCCCCCCTTAGATCTCAGCAACTACAAGTCCGACAGGGTTGAGCTATACACCATTGGATTCGTCACGATCTCAAACGGTAAAGAAAATTA
Source organism: Lepisma saccharinum (assembly GCA_022664845.1). Classification (NCBI taxonomy): domain Eukaryota; kingdom Metazoa; phylum Arthropoda; class Insecta; order Zygentoma; family Lepismatidae; genus Lepisma; species Lepisma saccharinum. The sequence goes on from JAGDQP010002838.1 coordinate 34,882, forward strand.
TGACCTTGACTCTAAACTGACAGATTCTTTTCATTTACTTACTTTCCTCCATTTTTCCTATCTATTTTCACATTGTATGTTTGCCCCCCATAGATATCAGTAACCGCATGTCACACAAAGATTAATGCTTCATGGTCTGAAACTGTCGAGAAAATTATAATTTTGACTCTAAAATTGGCAGGTCCTTTTGAATCGCTTAGTATGCTCAATTTGTGTTTTTCATGGATCTCGTAAGCTCTAAAGCTAGTAGGTCCTTTTCAATTGCTTAGTATTCTCCATCTGTATGTTTCTTTGTCTCCCCCTTAAATCTCAGCAACTACAAGTCACACAAAGATGAATGATACACCTTTGGATTCGTTATGGTCCAAAACGGTAGGGAAAATTATATTGTTGATTATAAAAGTGGCAGATCCTTTTTGATCGCTTATAGTATTCTCCATTTGTGCCCCTCCTAGATCTCAGTAATTAAAAGTCCGACAGATGTGATCTATATACCGTTGGATTCGTCATGGTATGTAATGGTGAGGAAAACTATCAATGTGACTATAAAACTAGCAAGTCTTTTTCAATCGCTTAGTATTCTCCATTTGTGCCCCTACGAGATTTCACTCCATTTGTGCCCCTGAAAGAAACACTGTTCAAACGCAATGAAATAATTAAAATCTCTTCTTCATCCTCCGAGTTATCAGATGTAAATCGAATCTCCGGGTCAAAACGGGTTCGAATCCTAAACCCGATGACACAGACCAAAACCTGAGCAGCATCCCCAGACAGCCGGTGACCCGTTTCAGCTCTGCCGTGTATATTCCATCTGTGCGAATTGGTATTAAATGTATTTAATTAGTGTTGTAATTATTAGAATGTTATATTCGCAAAAGGTGGAATATAGAATGGCATGTTCGGAACAGATAAATGTTAAGATATGAGTAGAAAATTGTACCTTTTTTGGCGTTTTGCAGAGAAGAATTCTTTTTATATTAGTTTGGCACAAAATTCGATTCCATCCTATAATTTATCAATACACTATAAAATGTGTTTCTTTTTTTCACGTTTGAAATGTTGAATGTTTATGGTCTACTATGCCTGCAAGGAACATGCTAACTTTGCTTTTGAACATTTGTAACTTTTCATTTTGATACAGTTTGGATTTGGCCCTTTCTGATAGAAATTAAGCAGAAAAATTATTATTCATTAATTTTATTTTTATACTCAATTTTCATTAGTATACTGAAATTGAACGTATGGCCTACGGTATCTACTGGTTTTGTTATATTCAGTGATTCCGCCGGCCCCTGTGGGAAGTGTCAGCACGAAATCCTCGATACAACTCCCAAAGTTTAACTTTCTTGGGGTCAAAAGTTGAGAGAAACCGTGCAAAACTCTATGTACAACCTCTCAATTTTGAATTCACACCCCAAATATGAAAATCCTGGCGGAATCCCTGATTACAATGTATTCCGAACCAGTACGTTTAATGAGCTCCACCAAATTTGCAACCGAACCCCGCGCAAACAAAACATGTGTGTTGCACTTTTGACATTATCTAACATGTGTTAAAAAAAAAACTCTGCAGTTCCACTACCACTTGAAATCATGAGGATTTAATCTGACTACCAAGTTTGGTCTCCATTTTGAAAGAGACTTAATGAATTTTTCAAGGTATATAGCCTCATTTCACACAAGGTGTATAGGTGTGTATAGGGTGGGTCAGCTGTCTTAACCCTTGAATAAAAATTAGTACGTTCGATTAATTACGTACAGTAGTTCATGCATTGACTTGCACAGCTCTGGGGTTGACGTCGACACTCTACTTACATTATGTCTACTTCTGTAATTACTGTTCAATGTATTTCATTATTTCGGATGCACAGAGCGTATATGTTTATCAAAATAATTGGGGAGGAATATGATTGCAAAGATACCGGTATCCTCTACATTACTTCCCTTCATACTTATCATGATTGCAGCAAATTCGGTACTCTACGCACAAGAAAAACAATGAAAATCACCTTAACTGCATTGCACAATATATAGGAAAAGCAGTAGCTATTTTTAAACATATTTCTCACTTATTTAGTACCTTTTATGGTTATAAGAATGCAAAACGTAGCATTTTGAGGTATTGCCAGTCCTCTATAGCAGAAGTAGCTGTACTGCAGTATCACCGACCTTTTTACACTTCCCTTAAAAACTTTGTTTTATATCTTTATACCTGTAATAGTTTATTATGCCATTATGTATGTTAATTTCTGCATCAAGTAATAATATTAATATGTTCTCTTTGTGTCGTAATCCATAACATTTATATATTCAAATAGCCCTGAAAAAATATAAAATCCAAATTCACTTCTATCTTGCCGTTAGATTTGTGGGAATTGAACTTTATAATGATATGTTCTTTTTTACTACGTTTAAATTCCATATTGTTATCTGTACTTCTCCCTCTTCTTCTTCTCTCGCCCCTTTCCTCTCTCTCTCATTTCTCTGCCTCTCTCTAACAGACATCCATCGGTTTCAATTTTTTATTGTGTATGTTTAAATTTCTCCCTCCATCAACTTAAATATATTGATTCGTCTCGCTTTTATTCTTTCATTTTATCGATGCAAATACATGTCTATTGTGAACAAAATGTGCTTATTATGTTTGCTGATTTTAATATGGGAGAGACGAAGGAAGAAGAAATAGGGGGTCTGTTTACCAGAGACGGTTATGGGATTAGAAAGTGCCATTTGGGTAGCTAGCTGCACGGCGTTCGCTGTCGCAATTTTTTTAATGCGAAGTGCACAATATTTAGATCTAAAAAGAGAGACAGTTGTTTACAAATGACGATGAGAGAATATTGGGGATAAACTAGTCAGAATAAAGAAACATTTGTTTATATTTGTTGAGTTCGCATTTTATTAGTTCCGTCTATTAGCGCACGTGTTGTGTTTATAATGTCATTGTCATTTCCTCAATAAGTCAGTTTCAAAACCGACACAACTTTTGAGTTGTCAATGGGATAGCAATAAAAGGAACAACGATAGAATGGTGAAGAAGAGGAACAGAGACAAAGGGAAATAAATATATTCAGGGAAACATGTGAAGAGAATACAAAAGCAGTTAGAGGAAAGTTTGATGGATTGAAATGGGCGACCCAATTACAGGATCACTCTCTCCTTTTTCATTGTATTTGTTTTATATTTAGAGATATGTCAATCAACGCGGTTTTCTGAGACAATAATTGAACTGTCATTTCTGTCAGTTATTATATTGCAAAACTAACATTCATTTGCATATCTTTTTATACCTTTTGTAACGCGCTTCTCCCACAGATGACTATCCAGTCCAAGGAAAAGAAAGTAAAGTAAGCAAGGATGGGAGGAGCTGTAGTACAGAGACTGTATTAAAGTAACATCCCTGCATTTGCGTGGTGGTACTGCAGGAAACCCTGAAATCATATCAGGACGACCAGTGGGAATCGGATTCGAATCCAACCCACTTCCGAATCCTTATCCGAAAACAGGGATCGTAACTACTATAATATACTACTTTATTTGTGTCCTTGCAGTAGACCTAGTCGGAAAATAATGTATAACTTTACGGTACAAAATAATTGAAACGTTTCAACGGACAGTTTAAATAACAAGAAACATAAGTAAAACTTCTCTGCCAATTTAAACTGTCAAATGGTATTTGAAGGCAGAGTATTTTAATATACTAAAATTGATACAGTATTTATCTTGTTGGTGTTCAGACGGGATTCAACAAACTTCTAGTATGCTTAAAATCGAGTAGTATCTCGTCTTTCTTGACTTTTTCACTCACGACAACCCTAGACATGCAATTCACAATATCATCAGACATATATCTATTAGTAAATGCGTTTTCTTGCTATCTCAGCGTATCTGTTGGTTTTCCTACATTCGATTTTTGACGCTCTAAGAATGTCTTAGAACTTCCGTGGTACCTGTGGTTGTACAAGGTAACCGAAACGTGCTTGCCGTTATTAATAGTCAGAAACAGAAAGATATAGATAATGTGTAACTTACCGGTAAAGTAATCCCCATCGGCATCCAGTACGTTTTGGCAACGACCTTGATGCAAAGAAGGTCGTGATTGCCTGCCGCAAGTCTGCTTCATTGGTAAAGTATTTCCCACGAAGGTCCAGGCAATGGAAGAGGTGTTAAGTTGATGGCGTAAGGTCCAGGAAATTTGGTGAATGGCACAGTGTCTCCAAGTCTCTGTATGGCGTTGTCGGCAAGCAATAGTACACCCTTGTGATTCATTCATGTTGGTTCCTTCTGCTCCAGTACTTGCTGCACACGTTCAAACTGCTGTGAGCACAGATGAGCAGTATTGGTGCGGCCCGGTGGTCGGAGCTCGTAGTGTACCAAGTTGGTGACTTATCCACCAGATAAGAGCATAATCTTGTGTGGGTGTTGAGGCGGTCTTGTGGTGTGAAGCATAGGATCACGCGGTGCCAACGAATGTCTGGCACGCTTAAGAGTCTCATTGAGGACCCACTTTTCGTCACTGGTGAGTACTCGATCGAATATGTGTGTGTTGCAATGACGGGAAAGCAACGACAAACAGGCTGTCACTTGTTGGTCCCTATTGGCTTCCGACAGTGGTGGGGTCCCCACTTGCTCAATTTGTGCAGGTGAAGTCTGACTAATCCTAAATCTGGATGCACTCGACAAGCTCACCACACCTTTGGCTGCTGTTCTGCTCTATGGTCGCCCTCAGGATCTCTTCATCACACAGGGACAAATCTCCCGACCAGAATTTCTGGAATCAATGTATGGGGGGGGGTTCAATTAGAGCATCATTCCTAAAGAGTGTGTGAATCACTTGTGAACTTGATAATTTCTCTTCGTGATATGTTTGACTCTTATTAGCAAAAATCCATTGAGTAAACTTATTTGGATTACGAGTGTAGTTATAAAAGGTTTAGGAAACGTAACTTTCAGGCCGATGAAGTAAGAAACAGTGAGGTTGCTCTAACAGGAAGAGAAAAATTTAAAGTTGAGATGTTTCTTCCTATTCTTGGTAAATTGTACTATAAATTAATTAGAGGAAAGGAAAGCTATAAATTAATATCTGACATTTTCATGGTTTTCAGTAAGTTTTTGCAAAGTTGTTGTGTCATTTCTGAACGCACTGCTAAACTTCAGGCTCCGTATGAAGCTGATCTGGAATCAATCTTCCCAGGTGAATGTGTGCATTTTGTGGGGCTTATGAAGACCAGAGGAATCTATGACTCACTGCAGAAATATTAACATTTATCCGGAAAGAAAAACTGCAGTCTACGTTTCCAAATATGGACATTGCATTAAGAACATTTTTGTATACGGCTGTAACAAACCGTTCAGCTGAACATTCGTTTTCGGCTCTAAAAGACTGAAGACTTATCTCCGCTGAACCACGTTTAATAAAGGACTGAACGAGTTATCTATTCTCCACATCGAAGCAGACGTCTTGACTGATAGACACATAAACTTTGAAGAACTTATACACGAGTTTGCAGCAACCAAAGTGAGATGGTAGCAACTTCATTTATGGCGTGAGCTGTGAATTTAATTTCTTAATAAATTACATAATTTTAGGTATAACACATGCAGAAAATGAATTGTTTATACTATATTTTTATCCTTCGCTGTTTATTTCAATATGTTCTCTAATTTTTATATTAGCCTGTGACGATACCGCAAATACTATTTTTCCCTTAAAAAGGGCGCACAATAAGTTTGTGCCTAGAGGCGCCGAGGAAGCCTAATCCGCCACTGAGTATACGCTGTTAAAGTCGATGTCATTGCCAGTGCGGTATCCTAGCAACCAGATTGACTGGCTTTATACCCACGGAGTAGTGTACGAGTTTAGTATGGGTGCAGAAGAAAAAAGAGTTTTCTTAACATATTTATAACTTTTAAAATTGTTATATTATACATTACAATATGACCACATTCTTTGCGTTTGACTGCAGATACTATGTTTTATATCAAACTTGTAAATTCTTCAGATTTTCACAGAAAAAAAAGATATTACTGTTATGGATGACGATGTGCATCTATTTACAATGCATTTTGTTTTAGATTTGGCAATTCTAGTCTGTTTCAGACACTTTCTTTTTTAATATTTAAAGTTTCTAGTAACAACATTAAATGAATTTGTGTATATTTATATTTTAATATGTTAATTGCATTGAAGGGGGCATGGAATAACTGTTTGTTGTTTTCAGTCTCTTTAAGATGAACTCGACGGCATAGTAGCATTTATAGTTCATATAAATTCTAGATGTATGTCTAATTAATGTTTCATTAACGCTTTTTCAGGAATTGTTATATTTTTTACAACAGAATCTCAATCGACATTCATGCTAGTGCTAGGTACTTTACCCATTTAGAACATGAATTATATCATTTTTCATCTGTCCGACTAAATAACGCAGATAAAGACTGTAATGAATAATCCTCAAAATTCTAACGGAACTGCAAATATCAGACAAAAGCTAAAGTGTTAAAAAATATTTATTATATGTTTACCTACAAGGAAGGGCATAACTACTTTGTATGGAATCTAGAAAATAACTACGACCATGTATTGAAATAAAATATACTGAATTCTGAGACTTATGTAACAGTGTTAGTTACGAAAAAGCTGTATATTTGAATACATGTGGAACAATATTAGCATTTGCAATGGCTAATAATTAATACTTCAAACTTCTCTGAAACTCGGTGCCGATAATTATGTTACCGAAAGAAAACTATGTTTAATTTGAAATTACTTTTTTAACCTTCAGTTAGGATGACCTATATTAGGCGTGGCCAATTTTTTTATTTTACTAGGGCCATTATATGATGATGACGGACCGCACTCGTCAAATATAAAAGTGGTTCCGGGAGTATGACTTTAGGAAAATGTTATAATTTAAGCCATACAAAATGGTGTTTTATATGTTTCTGAAAAAGATGTAAAATGAAGTTTGAATATAGCCTGTAACGTTTAATATTTAACTTACCTGAAAGGTATTTCTTATACTTATAAACTTATAATAAACACTGAAAATAACCGTATTCTTTTTAGTCTCAAAGTAATTAATAAGTTTCAAATATGCAGAGAAAGTAATACTCAATAATAAAATATTTCGTGAAACCACAACGTGCAGCGCCATCTTTTACTACAATTTCTGTACTTAGGGACTGAAGAGTACGCGCCGAAGGTGGAACTAACTTTAAAATATTGCCTTATTAACATGTGTTAGAACTCAAGATATAAAGAACTAGAAAAAAATATTTATATGTTTGATAGAAATTATAAGTGTAGTAGTTTGATGATACCTATACAATTAAAAATGTAAAATAATAATATATTATTTATGCTTCAACACTGAAAAATGAAAATTGGGACAATCTGCGTCCCGACGAACATTCAATCGGAGCGCGCGACAATGAGCCGAAAATTAGGACGCCCGACAGAATCAGGACAGGTGGTAGGCCTGGTGTGAACAGACCAATATGCGATGCCACTCACTACTAGAGCAGTCCTTCCCCATCACTCTAGCTGCTCTCAATGATATCAGAACTCCAACCCTTCAACTGGATTACAGAACTTCGTCTCCTGTTATTTACTACAACCAAGGCTATATCATTCTTCATTGACAAGAGTACACAAAGACCAAGGGAAACAAGTTGTCTTATGTAAGTGACATACGATTTACATTTTAAAAAATGCGTTTTTATGATGAATACGGTACAAAATTAAATAAAACAAATGGACAAGACCATCCCTGACATAAGCTGTACGAATTGGATTTGAATTTTATTTGAGGCCTTTAAGCAACTTTGGATCAGGCCAAAAATATACGAGAATGATACCCTGTCAGGACCTTGCACCGTTACAGCGCTACCTAACAAAACCATGGAAGTATATAATCTGAACAACAAATCAGTAAGTACACGTCTTTGATCGTTCGGTATACTTAAAAAAAATATAAAGTTTCTAAAACAAAATTTCACTAGCGTGACCTTTTGTGTTGCATCTTGTTTCATCTCTGCCTCTATGGCGGAAAACAATAGAAGAAAATTGAAGTCCCTGGGACATTGTTGTCATACACATCATCACAACTTAATTTTCTGTGTTCTCTGTTGTCTTTTCATAGATACACACGCACCTACGTATTATATACTGTGCGCCTGCGTGTATTTGTGTATTATTTTTTGATTTCCCGTGATACCTTAACAAAATATTTTCTTTGTTCTCTTCTTCATCCGTTGTTTTCCGTCTCTCTCTCTCTCTCTCTCTCTCTCTCTCTCTACATTGGCATTACACACCCACACCCACACACACTCATATATATATATAAAGCTGATACATAAATTCGAAGCGGCAAATTCTTGTTTCCACTCCTGTGGAAATCTGCTGGTTTGGAGTTAAAGAAATCGTCAATCCAACTTTAAATAGCATTTTTGTTGTCTAAGGAGTTTCCTTGGTTATTGTGGAATAGAAAACGGCAAAGGCAGAAATCGACGGCGCCATATCGGGAGAATAAGTGGGAAGCGAAAGGACCTCCCAATCAAGATCCTGGATCTTTTGTCATGTTAGCGGAATGTGGACGTGCATTATCGTGCTGCACCAGCACTTGATATAGTCTTTTTAGGCGTTTTTCTTAAAATGTGGCCGCAACTTGTCTTAGTTGTTGGCAATAATCTTCAGCAGCGATGCTTCCATTTCAAGGAAGCAATTCCCAATACACGCCATATGCCATATAATTATGCCATATGCCATATAATTATGCCATATGTCCATCTTCCATCCACTGTTCGATGAAGACCGCCCTCATTTTTCCTACAAATCTTAGTCGGCTGTTGTCCTTATCCATAAGACTCCTAACAAAAGTTTGATTTCGTCCATCCATCTTGCATTTCGTCGTTTTTTAGGGTGTTTCCTTTACTTGAGAATACAATGAAGGATACTTGTCGCACAACTTCCATCTGTATGCCTAGCTACCTAACCGGTCAATCTCCACTTCTTATTCGCAGACTTTACCACATCTTCTACCTTTGTTTAAGATGGTATATATTCGTTCGTCTCCCTGTCCCTCCTAGTTATTCCTAATATGCATCTCCTAGTTATTCCTGATATGCATCTTTTTGAAACTCTTAATCTTCGAGTTGTTTGCGCGTTCAATGTCCACATTTCACAGCTATACGACATCGCAGGTAAGGCATTGCATTAGACACATCGCTAATTAGCTTTTTAAAACAAAATTAAGTCTTCCGAACGAGCTCCATTTACTTTTATGTTTCTTTTTATTTCCTGAGTTATCTTGGGATTCGATGTTTTCATATGATCATCAATTATATACTCATCAACTGTGCCAATCTTCTCTCCATCTTCCTTTTTAGCACGTTGGTTGTACATTACTTTGATTGTACTTAAATTCATTTTCAGTAATACTTTCTAACTCTCATCACTCAATTGTTGTATGCTTGTTTGTAGTTCTACCCCTGAACCACAAAGGATTCTATAGAGAATCAAAAGTGGTTAAGGTATTCACCGTTAACTTCTATTCCAACTTCATCCCTGCTCAATTTTTTAACACTTCCTTCAGAGCAACAAAACACTGTTTGCCTTATCTCGTTTACAATCTTTATTTTTTTACTCTGTTTATGTAGTTCTTGAAGATGTTGCAGTCAGCGATGTGTTTTTGTTAAAATTTAATGTATGCACCTTTCATACCTTGATGTTAAAATAATTCAATTACTGCAGGCAAGGTGACCAAAATGCCCGTCTTTTTCAAAATCTATGAATGCGAGACACAGTGGAAGTTAATATTAGTTACTCTTTGTATAACTTCATTTAAAGTTTCTCTGATCCAACGTGCTAAATACACTAGAAAAACCAGCTTTCAATACGGTTCAGAATAAATTTGGTGAACATTTTGAACAGATTTACTGGTCTATAGTTCTCAGTATGTTCATTGTCCCCTTTCATGTGTAACAGAATAACAATGACATTGTTCCAGCTTAAGGACATTTCTCTCTTTCTGAAGAACATTGAGGAAAGTTTGACAAGTTCAACTCTCATCTGTTTACTTCACCATTTTGTTTTGAATCCATTATTTCCTAAAGATTTCCCCTACTTCATCCTTTGAAGTGCTTTATGAACTTCTTCTTTCATTGTATCTGGAACTTCTACATTATTTTCTTCTTTCCATCCTTTTCCTACTTCTTCATCGGCGTAGAACAATTCTTTATATATATATTTTTTTTAAATTTCTTTATTTTTGGTTATGGTCTCTTAAGTGTTTTCCTATCATGATATGTTTTTTTTTGTTTTTCAAGCTCTCGTTTTCTCCAATTGTCTTTCCAAGAATACTTTAGTTCTATTTTCGTAAATCTTCCTTATTTTCTTCCTTAAGTTTTATTAATTTCTATGTGTTCGCTCCTCTTTATGCTATTTTCCACGTTTTTCCTGATACTTTTCTTCATTATTATATTTTTCCACCCATTGCACAGTGGGTCAGAAATTAAATCTAGCAGGACAAAAGTCCTATCGCTGGACTAAGAAACTTCAAGCGTGCAAAGTGATCGATTTCGTGATTAGTGCAAAGTATATGAAGAAACAAACACAAAGAGTCATGAGAAATTATGGAAAACATTGATTTTAATAGAATTGCGAAATATGCAACGTTAGTGTGAATACACGTTATCATGTAAAACAACAATTATTATAAGATGATCATTGTCCAGCCTCACTAAAATAAGCCAAAATCATTAGCAGTAACAGTGGCGTCAGAAGCAGAATCATCATCATTGTCATAGTCGTAATGGTTGTCGTCGTCTTTTGTTTCATTAAAATCCTGCAACTGTAGCTGGATTTATATTTTCTTTGGTAAATTCTTAACCTTTTGCGGGGAGTAAATTCCTTTATCTCTTCGGTGTTTTGTGAAATGATCCTAACTGAATATAAGCTGAATGTTCTCGTTGTGCGTCTTAAAGTTGTTGATATAAATTAGTGACCATTTCATCTACTCTTCTTTTTATATATATATAATAATAAATCACAGCCATATTCAATCCACTAGTTCAAGCCGAAGCTCTCACTGTGATCGCCACTGTCTTTTATTCACAGCAGCTCCCCAATTGTCCTCACGATGCTGGGTCAACACCGAAATATTTGAGCCCCCATCGGATTGAAGTCGAGCGCGCTACCGACTAGGCTACGCAGGAGCTCATAT
>JAGDQP010002838.1:46206-100019 GCA_022664845.1 Lepisma saccharinum
ATATATATATATATATATATATATATATATATATATATCAGGGCGTTTCGGTATCAAAAAAGTATATATTAGGGTAGGATAAGTATTACGACTAGAAAATTACTGTCTATTGTTTTATACAGCTCTTCATTCAGGTCTTAAAAAGAATAAAAGCTCTTTTTTTTATCTAAAAATGGATTTGTTAGGTTTTGCTTGTTACCTCCTTAGTTCCATACACATTATGGAGGCTGTCATTTCCGACTGCAGCTTACGACAAAATAACCTGTACGTACAAAAGGGGCACGTAAAGGTAAATTCTGTTTCAAGGGCAATAAAGACAATAAGTTAGTTAGTCCGTACACCAGTACAGGTTTGAATGCACGGACACTCGCGGAACTCGGGTGTTCCTGCCTGTACCATTAAGAAATTTCCAGCGTTTCCTACATTCACTTCTGAGAGGACTTACGTACATATACCAGAATTATTCTTGGCACACTAACACATACCAGAAAGTACATATCCGAAAATACGTTTTCCATATGGAAACATTCTTCCTTTTCGCACACATTGCTATCACACAGCCTTCGATTGTCTCGCTCGCCATATAACTGCTTGACTCCATTTGCAGAGCTCGTTTATCAGTAACTTTCGGTGGGCTGCTACGTCATTCGTTGAATACAAACTGGCCTTCTATGTGCGGAGAAGTGAAAGGCAGTTTTTGGATACATAAAATAAATGAGCAGTAACGACATCTCAAAAATTACTTTTGTCCTTCTAATTTGAACTTCTGACTCACTGAGCAGTGTTTCCAAAGGAAAGATGTGTAGCATCACTTGTATTTTGAATAGACTTAGTTTTCTTTTCGACATGGAAACTCTTTTCGACATACTGTTCTACAAATTTATCAATTAGTTCAGGTTTCATAAATGTTTCTTTTAATCTTCTGCACATAGATACCTAAAAGGTCTGCATTCTTGCAAGCTTTCCTAGTGGGAAGCAAACCCGGGACATCTTGGTTACAAGGTAGCAAGCATGGCAACTTATCCACAGATGTCGAAAACAGAACCCCTGACCAAGACGAACTGATGGTGGTGCCATCCAACGGATAAAATATATCCTTGGTCATGTTAACGAGGGTTCCTAATCACTTTCGTCCCCGGCGAGAAGCAAACTCGGGCCATCTTAGTTCAAGGTCGCAAGGTTGACAACTTATCCACAGATGTCAGACACATTACTGACCTAGGCGAAGCGAAGGTGCTGCCATCCAACGGATAAAAAGCAATCCCCTAAGGTCATATTAACGTAGGTCTCGAGTCACTAGAGCCTCTAGCGGAAATAAAATTCTGGGTCACTTAATTACAAGGTAGTAAACGTTACCGCTCATTTTAGAGACTAAAATCGTCATTTTTTTCGTTATATCTTCATGCAATTGCAATTATTAAATGCTAATCCAGTGTGCGAATTAAACCTTTCAGCCAGGTGGGGATAAAATATAACGCACGGATTTGAACAAGCAACCTCCCTCTCTCTTCAATTCACAGCCATATTCAATCCACTACTAGGTGAGGCCTCTTCCGAAGGGAGATGGTCTACTGCTCGCACGCTAACCAGACGTGTTCGGAGAGAAAAGGCGAAGCTCTCAACTATAATATCAGCACTGTATTTTATTCACAGCAACCTCTCCAACTGAATCACGATCCTGGGGAGAAACCGTTCCATACCCTCTCACCTTGGAAAAAATCTAAGCAGAGCTGGGAATCGAAAACGGGACCTCAGGATCAGCAGTCAACGACGGTAACCACTAGACCAGCAGAGAGAGAGAGAGTCATATTTTCCAGTAGGAGGTTACTAAATCAAGCCTAACTAACTAACTCTATGGCTTATGGAACTCGCAAGCTCATCGCCGCAGTAACAAACGTTCGCTATCGGGATCTATCCTAGGCAAGATCAAGCCAGTTTTCATCATAAACACCTACTTCTCGAAGATTTCTATTAATATTGTCCTCCCAACGTCGTCTCGGTCTTCCCAACGGACTCTTTCCATCGAGCTTTCAAACCAAAATGGAATATAATCTTAGTTTTCACCCATCCGAGCTACATGGCCTGCCCAACTTAGTCGTCGTGGTTTCATTCTTCTTACAACATCGGGTGAGTCGTACAGTCGGTGAAGCTCTTTATTATGCAGTCTCCTGCATTCTTCAGTCATCTCGGCCCGTATATCTTTCTCAAAACCTTATTTTTAAACACTGGTTATTTATGTTCATCTGGTAGAGTTGTACTCCAACTTTCGGAGCCGTAAAGTATTAACGGTAGAATAACCGTTCTGTATGTTTTAAATTTCAATTTCCTTGATATGAATAGTGATGTTAGAAGTTTCTGGACTGAATAGAAAATACGTTGCTCGATACTAAAAGACTTTTATTTCTTCCGTTGCCTCCTTTTTGCTTGTTACGTATGCTCCCAAGTATTTAAATTTGTTTACTTTTTCTATGTTTTCTTAATTGTTATGTATCTATCTCCGTTATTAGCTGTATTTCTACTTGTTATCATGTATTTTATTTTATCTATGTTTACTAGTAGACCTATCTCATCACACGATTCTACTAAGTCATCGATGTTACTTTGTAGCGCCTCTATTTCGTCCCCTATTAAATCTACATCATCCGCGTACTCGAACATCTGATTCAATCCATTCAACGTTAGTCTTTTGTTCTCTTTTATTTTTAAAATCGCATATTCTAAAGCAAAGTTAAAAAGTAGTGGTGAAAAGGCATCACCTTGTTTCAATCCGTTGCGAATCTCGAAACTATCTGACATAGTTTACCTACCTGTACTCTTTCTTATGAGGTCGCTGAGACACATTTTCACAAGTTTCTTCGGAATTCCAAATTATACCAGGATACTGTATACCTTATTCCTTTTAAAAGAATCATAAGCCTTCTTAAAATCAATGAATAGCTGGTGAACAGTCCCACTGAATTCCCATTTCTTTTCCAAGATTTGTCTCAAGGCGAAAATCTGGTCCAACGTGGATCTATTTCTTCTAAATCCACATTGGTGATCTCCAATTATTTCATCTACGTATACACTTAGGCGTGTTAACAGAATATTACTCAATACTTTGTAACATGTTCGAAGTAACGAGATTCCTCTGTAATTATTACAGTCCAATTTATCGCCTTTGTTTATACACCGAAACTATTACTGAGGTTTTCCATTAGTTAGAAGCTCCTCCTTTCTCCATATAGCCTTTATCAATGCACTTTTTTGTAGAAGATAGGTGTAAGGAAATTAAATAATTAATTTCCTGAGTTTGATATTTTAGTTGCTTTAAGCGTGCTTAAACACCTCAACAAAACATGTTTAAAACGTTTAAAACAAATTAAAAAACAACAGCATTCTTTCTAAACATGTTTAAACATTTTAAAAAAACATATCAACCCTGTTTCAATGTAATGATAATGTAGTAATATTCAAATTTAAATTTACAATTATTTTCTAGAATTGTAAATGTATTTTCTAGGATTCTCTCCGATTATACCATCCAGCCGCCGTAGCTCAGTGGTAGAGCGTTGGAGTAGCGTTCGAAGGGTTGTGGGTTCGATCCCAGTGACCCACCATCCTGACTGAGCTTTTACTAGGGCTGTATGGCACCTGCCCCCGGGATAGCACCTTCAACGGAGGCTCTGGGCGATTTCATTATTCTTTCCACTCCCCTATCATGGTCTCAGCCTTGGATGTCTAAAGGCCACAAATAAAAAAATCAAATTCTCCGATTATACTCGGGCATAATGCACGTACCGTATACGACAAATGGATGAATAAATTTAAGCTCCTATCACTCCGCACTTTTAAGTTACTCACACCATGTGAAAATATATTGAATTAAACATAGATAACTAAATAATTTTCGTACTCCTTTTATCTCTATTCGTACATAGAAATGCATACTGTACAGGCGGGGAAACATAAATAAGAGCAAGATACAGTACAGTCAAAGGTGAAAAAGAAGCAAAATGGCTGCAACGATATTTGATTAGCAACCATTTGGTGGCTTTGTTTTGGAAACCATTGTGGCTGAGTGCATTTTCACTTCACTCCCCTTCTCCAGCCACTCTGTAGGTAAGTGAACGGAAGTGTAGGTCATTTATCACCCCCTTTTGTTCCTACGGCATCCCCTTTATAAGCAGCCATTTGGGAAAGATGTCTTTTTACCATCGTGTTACGAAACTCACTAAATAAACAAATGTAGTATAAGGGTATTGCCCCTTTAGGATAACAGAGTACAGCTTTTAACTTTTATGAATGGGAATTGTTTTTTATTGGAACTCTGATTTTAGTCTAACGTGAAAAACAACAGGGTAAAATGAAAGAAGCCAGTACTGACGAATAACACATCGGATAGAACGGCAATTACATGTGCAATGGACGCAAAAGTTTTATCACCTCCAGCAATTTCAGATTGATTACTTCTCTGTGGAATGGAGTTTCTAATTCAACATTTTAATATACGGCATTTTCTCTTTTTTCAGTTTTTATAGCGATATTGCTTGCTGCTTATTTACGTGCATAGATAAGGCCACACAGGACAGTATTTGTCTAATTCAAAAAATCGGAAAATATAACGGAAGGTTCTTTATAACCGGCAAACTCTTTATTACATTTATTGTTTGAATTGTAATTAATGGTAGCGAATGAGCCTGTGAAGTTTTAAGGACAGAATCTGCAATTTGTATTAAGTATCTTGCGACGAACTGCGCTCAACAGACACCACCGGGTTTGAACCGAATCACGCGCAATAATTCCATTAATTCTGTGATGTAATAACTCAGAGACCTAAATTTGTTCCGAGCGAAAGGAAAACATCCTTAACTATAAACTTCTTCGAGATCGCTATTAGGAGAGGTATCCAGGATCTTTCTTAAAGGTATAATGCAAGCATTTGTCTGGTGTAACTGAAAACCAATCGTGCAATAACTTCTTTAAGAATCTCCGCTTTGAGCAGAGCTCCTTCACAAGTACCACACATTTAACATGCAATAACTTCAAAATGGTTCAAGGTACGGTCAAACTAACTACATGGGTGCATTCCTGCAAAATGTTGACATGAATTTGATGTATCACTTTCACATATTCCCATTTCAAAAAATAACCTTGAATCCAGTATGACGGACGGTGTAACACATGTCAGAGAAGCAGTACTTGATCAATTTGTTTTGCATATGCCAACATTCATGTCCAGTTCTATCTAAGGAAAATGAACAATTTTGTGTCCGAGAGTAATAGTAGTTTACGATAGCATTTCGGATATATCAAGGTTCATAAATATGCAAATTACCGGTATAGGTCACTAAAATTAGTACAGTGCTCATTCGGTTGCGGAGAACTTTGCACTTTAATTAATTTTAAACAAATCCCAGCGAGACACTTGGTGAATTTACGTTGTAAGAGACGATTCTCAATCTGAAACTGATGAAATGTTTTATTCCGTCATCCGACAGCAGAAAATACAAGATAAAATAAAACAATAGCTGAACAAAGCAAATACGTTTTATTTAAAACCTGAAATCGTGTTCAAAACTTGTCATAACTGGGTTTGAAATTTGGAGGAATTATACAAACTCAGAATGTCAAACCAGTATGTAGGGATATTTATGAACCTCTTCCCTTTATCCTCCAAAAGCACTTACAGCAGAGGTAACTCCGTACATTTCTGGTTTACTGCGAGTCTGGAATGACCTTCTCAATGAATTAAGAACCTCAGCAGTGGTTTATCATCTTCCACTGCTATCCTGGACACGACAAATTCTATTAAAAATACACTACAAATAACACATACGGTTTTCAAAAGACACTCATTCTCATTAGTTTACATGCAGAAAGGACGTGTAATAAAGCTCCATATCTCGTCACAGACATGCTAGTCTAGATTGTTATGAAGCACACCATTTTTATAAATCTCTTTATTTCAACAACGTTAGTAGACTTTTGTGTATGTCTTCTTTATGACATAGGTGTTGCATTCTAGGAAGGAGTGCAGTGAACCATATTCTCCAGCATTTTGTATTTCGTCTGTCATTTTATAGTATACACCAATATTTATTTCTTTACAAAGTATTTTAAATTTAATTATGATACTATGTTTCAGGTTGCAAATTAATAAATATTATAATTATTATTCTTGGCATATCATGCATGCAATTATGAACGACAACGTTCCTTTTTTTTTTGTAAAGTAATTTCTTAAATATCTTTTCTTTGTTCCAGACTGTAGGAGGGTACATTTGTATTATTTGTATCATGTTTTAAAATCTCGTTATTTTCAGCCTTGTAGCAAATGAAGGAAAACCCAAAAGTGGCACAACGAAGACTGCAATTGAAAGTTGGAAATTTCCTCAATATTAAATCAAATGCACGTAAGAATGCGTATAAGCTTAATCTTAAAATCAAATCATAATTTCCGCTTCACGTTCGTGTGAACATTACGGTAAAGAGAAAAAAAGAAACATATTACTTTTGTGCTAATAGTCGTATTCAACAACAGCACGTTCTTGTCACTGAAGGAACAACTTTTTGATAATAGAAGCGCATAATAATCTGATTTTTACTCAAGAAATATTTTCTTGACAATATAAGTAATAGATCGCCCGTTGGTCTAGTGGCTAGCGTTGCTGACTACGGATTGAGAGATCTCGGGTTCGATTTCCGGCGCTGCCAAGGATTTTTTCATGGCGTGTGGGGTTCTGGATCTGTGCCTACTCAGCATCGTGATGCAATTGGGGAACCGCTATGAATGAAAGATAGTGGCGATCACAATGAGAGCTTAGGCTTTCCTCTCCCAACCCGTCTGATCAGCGTGGAAGCAGTAGAACACTCCTCCCTTCAGTGAGAGACCTCATCCAGTAGTGGATCGAATATGGCTGTTATTTATTATTATTTTTAGTAATGTGTATTCGAATCTTATCTGACATTTTCTGTTTATTTGTTGATCTGTTATAGCGCAAATGTTTAAGATTAACTTTTATACATCGGCTATCTTTTAGCGTTAATTGTGTATAGCATCCAACTTATTCAATGCGAATAGATCCTAGATATGAATTGTTCATACCAAATATCATGTTATTCTCAATAGCTTGTAAGTATATTTGCTTCAGCCAAAGCTGGTTACACAACACAGCATTTATTTTATTTCCTTGTTTACATCTTGAAAACCTATATGCGCACTAGTCATAGGTTAACTGATGTTATGATATGTTTATATGAGCATTCACAGCTGTATTTATATTAAAATATAAACATTTTTCTTTTCAAACTAAGGGGGAAATTTGTGATGAGTTATTAAAGATTAATATGATAGGAAAATCACATGTAATCAAACTACCAATACTGCCCAAGGTTTCGATTGTAATACAAAGGCTATAAAGGATAATTTATAATCATGGTGTTTTGCAACATTACTTTTTATTTACAGCTGTCACTCCGTAAAAAAGTAAATGGGTGAACGCTTGACCACTTGTATATTTCTTCGCCGCTCATCTCTTTTCAAGACATTTTTTTAGTTAGCGCCATTGAACCACAGTCGCTACATTTCTTCTCCAAATAGTTTTGTAATGCATTAAACGATTTGAGTACTGTATCCTGTAACGTAAGGAGAATGTGAGTTTCTGTAAGTTACAAAAAACTATGCTCAAATCGGTCTATCCATTTCAGTTATTTGAAGAAATTTTGTGCCTGGATACAAACCTTTAGAGCTGAGTGTACACATTTTCACTCAAGTTAGAGGGTTTCAATGAGTGGTTTTGGTAGCCTAGGAAAGAAGAAAAATGTTTTCGGGGGTGGAGATGAACGCAACTGGTTTCAGTGGCAGCCTGCTGCATTAACAACGCTGAAAAATATCAGGAATTCCTTGAATACAACATGAAATATTGTTACATGGGTGACTACTGATCGTTTGACTATATACACAGATATTTTTTCTATAAAGGTTTTACCTAAATTTACGATAATAATAACACATAGCGTAGGATCTGGTATTTTGTAAAAGCAACAGTTTGTGTTGTAAGACAAACAAGATTTATCCCGTTTCTTTCACGTCAAAGCATTTTGTTGAATTTGAAATAGTGTTTCATTCAATTGATAATATTCATGCAGTAGCAGTTAGTGAAACTTGGGCAAAACCTAGTATTAAAAATGAGCTTCTACATTTGCATAATTATAAATTGTATCGCAATGACCGTGTTTCAAATGAGCTGTGGCTTTATCCAGAGTGGGGCTTTAACTGCGTAATGATCTCAATGCAAAAGTGCTAGCTCAATCACCGAGCGTATATCAATTCAATAGCGAATATATCATTTTGGAAATGAAAGTGGAGAATAAGAATATAATATTAGAAGCTGCATACCTACCTCCACGAGCTGATTTTTAGGAATTAAAAAAAATAGAAACAAGTAAATTTCTTCCACTCCATAAACATTGACTCATTCTTGGTGATCTACATTTTGTTCTTTTGTCAATTAAGTCCGAGGCGTCAAACTTAGAGGCTACCATCACATTATCAAATCTATCCGCCTGCGCTCTTCTGACTATTTACCATATAGCCACATGTGGTAGTCTTCGTGATCTAATTCTTACTATAAACATGGGCAGAGTTCTTAAATTTGGCCAGGTTTTACTTCCTGGAATTTCCAGACACGATCTTATTTTTGTCAAATATTCGATAAAGTTACTTCAGTTTAAACAGAAAGTTATTTTGTATAGAGAACTGAGCAAAATTGAAAATGATGCTCTGTTGACAGACGCTGCTTCCTGACCATGGATGGCATTTAACAAATTTATTTCCATCAATTGATGCTCAACTATCTTACCGTAACTCATTAATTCTTCCACTTTATAGCGTTCATGCTCCCATAGAAAGAAAATGCGTCTCTCTCACCCTGTCCTGTGGATTTCAGACGAATCGCTAAACTTAATAGTTAGTCGCGATGGAAGTTATAAAAATACCGAAGAGATCTTAAGATCAACCCTTCCGTTACTCAGGAGAATTTTGAAGCCTATAGAGTACTTCGAAACAGATATACCCAATCTATACGCAAAGCAAAGCTGAAATTTGCGCATGGCATCATGAATAGAGAAAATCAGCGTCAAAAAATTAAAAGTTTTTGGCGTCAGAGGTATAATACATTCGATAGACGAGACATTTATACACATTGCACCTGACACTCGAAAGAGCGTTTCTTTGACATACACCTACCAATCGCGCAGAGAAACTGGCTGCTTAACGAAAACTTATCGTTCTATAAAATCCAAACCTCTTTCTCCACAACCTGCGTAAGTCTGTCGATAGTTGAAATGCAGTCAATAGAATAACATCTAAAGCAACAGGGGCAGACGAAATCTCTCTAGAATTAGTTTTAAAAAATATTGCCATTAATACCCGTTCCAATTACCAACTTATTGAACCTTTTGATTACCATAAGTACTTTTTTCTAATTTGTAAACAATTGCAAGAGTTCTTCCGCTCCTCAAGACAAAAGTTATCACTAGTGCCGACGACTTTCGACCTATTAGTATTTTACTGTCTCTTTCCAAAGCCCTAGAAAATGTCGTAAGTAATCAAATTTGTTCCTACTTACAAACGCATACAAATTTGTTCCTACTTACAGCCTTCTTGACCCTCTTTCAATCAGGTTTCCAGAAAGGTCGTAGAACCGCCACTGTTCAGTGTTTTTTGCTCTAGCTCATATCACGGATGACATTCAATATGCACTTGGCAATAGGAACATAAAAGTTCTTACACTTCTTGACTATAGTAAAACGTTTCAATCTATAAATCACAACTTCCTGATAAAGAAATGTTTTTCAACTTTTCAGTCCCTTCTGTCAAATGAATTCAAAGTTATTTAATTGGCCGTTCGCAATATGTATCTCTTTCTGGTATTGACTCCTCCTTGAGAACTCTTCATCATGGTGTACCTCAAGGTAGCGTACTCGGTCCATTTTCTCTTCTGCTTGTATATAAATGATTTGCCATCTGTATTACAGCACTGTAAATACCATCTTTACATTCTTTGAGCAGACTTAAAACTTTTCTTCCAATCTCCCCTAAGAAAATGCCTTAGTAATGCCTCATGCGGATTACTGTAACGTAGTGCTTGATGACCTAGACGATGCTGACTGACCTTGCTGACTCACTTACCGGCTACAACGCATTCAAAATGCTTTTAGGCGTTTTATATTTAAACATTCTGACCGTCTAACGCCTTATTTCAATAACCTGGAGTGGTAAAAAGTCTCACAACGACAGAAGCGGCATTCTTTAGTGCTTCTAATTAAACTTATACACGCTAGACAACCTTCCTATCTTTTCTAGTGTTTCAAGTTCCTATGCGATCACCATAATCGTGGCACTAGGTTTCGTACAAACCTATTACTTCATATTCCTCACCACAACTCATCCTATTATTCGAGGTCGTATTCGATCTCTGTATCCCGCAAGTGGAACGGGCTGCCAATTTCTGTTAGGGACTCAACTTCATTAACAAGCTTTAAATTTATGCTTTACAAGCACCTCTTAGAGCAACACAACTAAGATAAGTTAAATAGTTTTCTTTCAATTTGTCAAATTTTGTCCAACCTTCTAGTACTAGTAACTAGTACCGCCTTAGCTGTCAATATATATTTAATTGTCGATAATGTTAGTTTATATATACTCCCATTCTATTTATATATATATATACATTCTTGTGTGGGGGAGGAGGTGTAACTTCGCCATGTAAAACAAGACGTAAATAAATAAATGTGCTCGTAAAAAAGATAACAATTCGGTATCATGTAATAGTTCTTTTATAACTATTATTATTATTTTATGTTTGAAGAAAGAATTTCTTTTGTTAGGGGAATCACATGACAACATCAGACATGTCAACTCTCACGCAAAATGCGTGAGAAACTAGAAAATTCGTGAGAGATTTTGTAGTTTTGAAGGTTTAACTTCTGTATTCTGTGGTTTAACGCCTGTGTTTGTAACTCTTTAGCATGTTTTTAGTTTCTCACGTAGCTCCCGCATTTCCTCTTCCCCTTCCAGGCTGGCAAATCTCCCGCAATCGAACTCCTCTAGGTTGACATGTCTGCAACATACTAGAATAAAAGAAACAGTTTTCTGCAATTTGAAAATGATAACATAATTTATATTCACATACAATGACTTTCGAGCCTGTCCAAGTAACATAGAATATATTTGTTATATTCTTTCCTGTGTATTGCTCCCGATTGATGAGTGATTTCGCTCTCCACCTTTCTATTCCGGGTTTCTGTTTTCCATTGTCAATTGTAGTGCTACCAAATATGTCGTGTAGTGTTGCATCAGGTTGAGGATAAACCCGACCCGCCACCCGAAAAAATGAGCACAATTCGAATCGTAACTAAGCAGGGTCGACCCGACGCCACTTGCGACCCAAGTGGATCTGACCTGCGCTAGACACTATTCTTCCAGCAAGTTGTTTGACGTGTACGTAGTCCGTAAGCAAAATACTATTACGGGTTATGTTAGCTGTGTAAATAGTTGACAGCAGTATTTAAGTTGGAAATAAAAGGTTCCGTAGGGGCTAGGCTAGGAACTCGCCTATGCTTTCGACGGGTAAATCCCATAATCGAATATGGAACGTAGCATGATTTGTAGGTAATCCGAAAAACTTGTACTTCTAGAAACGTGAGGAATATAAAACATGAAGTACATGTTTCTTTTTAAACCGCAAATCACACATTTTCGAACACCTCTCTATGTATTTTCCTTATCCTCTGTTATGGACCGTTTTTGTTTTATTATGCCCTTCTGTGGTTAACGAAGGCTGGAAAATAAACGAAAGCAGGCAGAAAGAAACTGACTTCAGATCTGAGACTAGGAACCTTTATTTACTATCTTGATTTCAATTTTGTGACACCACAAATTCACCGTATATTATCTTAATATTATAAACACGTCTGTGAAATTTGATATATCCCACAACTCACATTCCACAATTTTATTTTAGGATTTTCACACCTTTCTTCAATTTAGATTTCGATGCCCATACCAACGTTCAAATTATCATCATGACGTTTCCTTTTACTGTAGACTTCAGTGCGCTGTCATCGGAAAAAGCATAAG
The DNA here is from genome assembly GCA_022664845.1 of Lepisma saccharinum. Taxonomy (NCBI): domain Eukaryota; kingdom Metazoa; phylum Arthropoda; class Insecta; order Zygentoma; family Lepismatidae; genus Lepisma; species Lepisma saccharinum. The sequence continues at coordinate 58,331 of JAGDQP010002838.1, forward strand.
TAAACAGTAAAAACATCTTTACTTCGTAATATCTCGTTCGGTAGACTCAATTTAGAACATGAATTACACAACCTTCATCTTTCTTTACCTTAATTCAATCCTATTCACTTTATTGACGCGATCTTACTTATAAAAGAAAATCCAAAAATCCGTTTGGTAATTAATTTCCTTTTGTAGTTTTAATGTTCAAATGGTCGACAAATAACGTTAGAAATTACATTAAATGGTGTAGAAAATGTGAAAGTAAAAAACTGTTCAAGAAGTGATCCGTAGTAAATTTTTACACTACTCATTCTGAGTATGATTATAATGCACATAATATTTAGTACACTTGCATCTACTTTAGTTCATTTGTATTGAACACCTTTTGATAATTTTGTAATCTATACATAGTTTGTAGTTTGCAGTTCGTAAATTTTTATGTATATTTTCAGCACATTAAAGTGAACTAAAGTTTGGAAAAAAAGTAATAAAAAGTGCGCAACTGTGCTATCTTAATCATAGGCAAAGATGCTTAGCAGCAATAAATAAATTCAATTCAAATCAGTTTCTAGAATAATAAGTAAAAAGAAAAGCTATTATTTGAACAAAAAGAAAGGTTTGATAACTCCAAAAACCGAAGTTTGAACAAATATCGAATCTTCATATTAAAAGCAGGAATGTGTTTTGAAATAAAATTTAAAACTATTTTCCACAAAAACCTAAATTAAAACTGTTGTCTGTGTCTATACTTCATTTAACCATATTGAAATTGTTATACCATTCCTTAAAGTTAGAAGTCTATTAAATTATGTTTTAAAACCTAAACTGATTATTAAATTTTGTTTTCAGTTGTTTCTGTCATACGTGAATAAGAGAGTTAAATACAATAAGAAAGTCATGAAAAAGTTATATTTTCAACCAAGGATCTCTAATAGCGTTAAAATATTATTTTCCAACTCATATATGACTAACATGTAATGAAACGCCCTCTGCTTTAATTTAATGTTGTGAGTGGAGAGTCTCAATTAAACATACAACTCAGCCAAGAAAAATAAATGTTTTCCACAAGTGCATGTGAAACAAGTGGGGAAAACAGGCTTCAAAAAAGACATTATATAACATCAAAGTAGGTTCTTACTCCAATCAGGTCGCATGCAAATTGGAACATTAGCTTTATGTGGCGTAGACATAAACGGACTTTGTAGTCATGTTTCAGTGACGTGCAAAGGAAATTGAAGTAGCTGCAAGGGATCACCTCCAGCAGGGAGATCCGGCTGGAATAATGCAACATTTTTTTTTTTTTTTTGACAGAGAACACAACAAAAACATAAAACATTTCTTTAATATTTTCTTTAAAAGTAAACACAAATGAAAATATTACACAATACTGAGCAAGAATCACTTATTATGACCTGATTTTTTACAGTAAGTTTACTAATATTCAGTTAATTAAGTCAGAAAATGTATACTACTTCTTTCGTTTCCAAATATATTCATTTATAATGGAACATTAACTAAAGCTGTCGCTTAAAACATTACTAAAAGCACCTAAATTTCCTTATTTGCCCAACAATTTTCACACTGTTATGAAATATTTGAAGAAATTAAATATTATTTATTCATTTATATATATATAGTGACACCATAAAAATTCTTCAACTTTGGTGTATAGGAATACATAACACGTTGTGCAGGATAAATTATAATTCTTATACATGTCTTGCACATACATGTTAGTTTTACACATACGTGTTTTTACATGTGCATATATGTTTTTCACATACAACTTTTGATCGCTTCTACACATCTCAAATGTACAAAGATGTCAACAAGTGAGTTTCTACAAGTTAGATTGCATTAATACCGTCAATGGGATTTACTTTGAGCACTACAAGTTTATTTTTACTCTAACGTTTTTGTTATACAAGAATTTAAATTCTATATAAATATGCTCAAAGTAATCTCTTTCTCGGGGTTACTTTGAGCACAATTCTTTCTGACTTCATGAATTGAATTGAATTTTATTTAATGCTTTTGGCATTTTTGACTCAGTCCGTTTCTGACCTCACGGCTGGAGTAATATGTGTGTAGATGTAACATTGCACACATGAAAATTAAGAACAGTTTGTTCTCTTTCATTTGGTGGCTAAATCATGAAATTAGGTCAATGTGTATAAGGGAATGCATGTACTCTTTGCGAACAACCTTAGCGACTTTTTTTCTTGGAATTCCACTATAACAGATGTCCTCTGAACCCTGGATTTTACGACTAACACATGTTGACAGGGTTGTTGTATCGTCACTTTCCCACCCTCGCTGGTGCCTATGTTGCCAAATTCCTCTTGTATTCCGCCCTTTAAATTGAAATTTTAGAAGTTGAAGACTTCTTGTACTGTTTGGTTAAGCAAATCTAGCTGGTGCCAGTGTTGATTAAGTTACATCATCTGTACTGTTATCTTGCTGAGTGTGTGTGTGTGTGCTTTTGTGTGTGTGCTTTTGTGTGTGTTAAAAGTGCTTGTTATACGACGTGTTAAAATGTCAATTTTCAGACCGTGGTTACAAGGTGAAAATCCTGGTAATGAAATTCCAATACCAAGTACTTCCAGGGAGAAGCCACCAAGTCCAATGCCAAGTACTTCCGGGCAGGAGACGCCAAAGAAAAAGAAAAGTGTCGGAATTGGGAAAGTAAATGAGAACTTGTCATTCTTGTGTTATGCATCTTTTTTCTTTTTTTGTCCATACAAAAGGGAACTTTATTAAATACTGGCAATTTTAAAGGCATTTCTTGCCTTTACAACACTCTTGACGTTACAGGCCGTAAAGTCATTCACTTCATCTCTGTTACATGAAATGGGGATACCGTAGGTAAGTGGTAGAGCCTTGGCGTAGCATTCGGGAAGTCGTGGGTTCGATCCCAGCGGCTGACCACCCTGACTGAGGTTTCCCAGGGTTTTTCCTGTCACACCAGGCAAATGCCGGGAAGGCACCCTCAACATAGGCCCTCGCCGACACTATCCCGCGTACTTGCCCCTCCCCTGCCCCGGTCTGAGCTTTAGATGATTAAAGACCATAAATAAAATTCAAATTCAAATGAGATGGGGATAAAATGTCACCTCGATTCAAGGCATAATCCTGGCATTCGCCCGATGTAATGAAAAGGAGTAAACATCTCGGTGAATTTGCGATCATTATATATTTGTTGATATATAAATAATAATATTAAATCACAACCATATACGATCCACTACTGGATAAGACCTCTCCCCGGAGGGAGGAGATGGTCTACTGCTCCCACGCTGACCAGACGAGTTGGAAGTGGAGAGTTCACTGCGATCGCAACTATCTTTTATTCATAGCAACTCCCTAATTGCATCACGATACTGGGTGGGCAGTGGGCACCGTTCCAGATCCACAAGCCTTGGAAAATAATCCTTGGCAGGGTCGGGAATCGAACCTGGGACCCTTCAATTCGTAGTCAGTAACGCTAACCACTAGACCAGGAGGCTCGGTGAATTTATCATTATATATATATATATATCACGTGTGTGTATGAGAGAGAGAGAGAGAGAGAAAGAAAGATAGATAGATAGAGAGAGAGAGAAAGAAAGAAAGAAAGAAGAAAGAGAGAGAGAAACGGGCTGGGGGTTGCAAGTACGTTGCAATAAAAAATGGATTTGGAGTCGGAAGGCAGTTACAAAGTACAACGTAAATTCCTATGAACCCAAGTTGAAAATAAGATAACATAACCTTATAGGCCTTACTGTACATTTCTGCAATACAATTTCTTTTTTGGTGAAAAATAATAGTGCTTTCTTCTTCTTGCACGTGTTTTTTTTTTTTTTTTAGAAAGAAATTTGGCAATGATGGAAGAAAAAGCATGGCAGGGCGCGTGGAAAAGTTGTGGAGTGGTTGTGGTTAAAGAGGGAGAGAAGGATCCGTGCTGTTCTGGTCGTGGAATGGGGTAAGGTCGCTAAGGTATTTCCGCAACTTTAACTTCATTGTGTGTTGTGTAAAAACATTGACTACTAACTTTAAGTAACAATTAAATTCAAAATAAAGACTACCTGACAGTATCGGAAAGCTGCTGTATTTGAAACATCTGCATGTCTTCAAATGGCAAAAGAAGTTTACACCTTTGAAGAAAAGAAGTTTCCGATTTTCAGGAAAGAAATAAAAGTCAGAGTATTCCGAACATATTACATAACTTTGTAATAACGATTCTCAGCTGCTTTGCTTATGTCACGGTTAACTTTAAGCAACCAAGCAAACCTAACAACGCCCTATATGTCTTCAAATTGAGAGAAAATAATAAAAAGAACCCGAAAAACTACAACATTGTACATTGGGAATGAAACAGAAATTCAATACAAATTTAGCGCGCTGTTTCTTTCTCACTGCTGAAATCTGAGATAAATGAAAAATGGAAATACAAATAATCAAAATACAGGTTACTTTTAAATCTCTGTCAATTTACCCAGAGACATACCGGTACGGTAAACCAAAAAAACAAACATGGAAAGCTTCATAGAAATGATAGGCCTGCATTTAGTATGCCTGGATGTTTGAAAGTTACGGCGATGCAAGATACCTATTGCTCTATTGACTTTAAAAAATTGTATATGATATTCAGTGCAAATACAAAGGGTATTCTAATCATATTAAATGCTAACAATGCAAGCTAGTATTTAAAACAAAATTGGCCGCTTGGTAGTAACCTAGCACGGTTTTTCCCATTAAGACGGATCAATATTCTGAAAGTTTACATTAAAGCAAAACTGTACCGTCTCCTATATGACACAAATTTCACTTTCAGGTTCTTCTGGACAATAATTTGTTGGCATCAATGCTGAAATACATTTTTTATATAGCTAATTTTACATGTATATCTTGAAGGACCTGACGGTTTCCTGTTACAATCCCACACAAATTGTTCCTAATTTTAGAAAAAGCACACAACAAACCATTGATCACTTAATTGCAGACGTAGTAGTTTCAAATTCTATTTCAAGTGTAATTTGTTCTCTGTGTGAACAAAGAATCAAGCAATAATGATGTAGAAGCTCTTATTGAAACTATTCAAATATTAAAGGAAGAAAATGCATCTCAAAAAGCAATAATTGCTTTGCTCAGCGAAGGGATTAAACTTGGACAAATGTATGAATTGAAGATACGACAGAATGGCGTTATTAGGTTCTAATACTAGATCAAGAAAAGAGCAAAAATGGCGAACTCTTGCTGCAGACGTGAAAATACATCACAAAGGACATCAAAAGTATACTGTTCCTGTAAGTAATAGATTAATTCTTTAAGTGAAATAACAGAGCAACTAATGAATGCAATGAGGCTGGAAAGTTCAATGAAATATGTAACAATACCTAAGTAAGACGTAATAGTCCTACAAAAAGTAATACAACTTGTTGGGGCAATAGAACAATTTCTATAGGTAAACAAACACAGCGAAACACAATTCACTATTACAGTGGCAGTTAAGGGAGAAATATCCAGAAAAAAAAATGTTACACAAAGGTAGTTTTAGTGTCGTAAGTGTGCTAAAGCCAGGTTTCACATTTAGACATGTATCCAACAATAGCTGTAGGGACTCCCAGCACTTGGGTGCAGATGATGTTTCTGTCTTCATTGCTCGTACAAAAGATGTGTCAAGAAACGAGGACAACAATTGTTTAAAAGCTCTAAAAATAACGTTTACACATACGAATGTAACTGTCTTCATAGTGTCACATCGGTATGACCTCTAGAGTTGCCAACAATCCGGTTTTGAACCGTACAGTCAGGTCTGTTGGGCCATTGTCCGGTGTTCGGTCACGAGTTCAAACTGGACGTCCAATGTCCGGTTTTGAGAGATGTTTTCTAAAAAGATCATTTTAGTCAAAATATAAAGTTTTGCACTGTGAGTAAAGACTCACAATTTTAGAATGTGTCCCAAAGCGCGAATTGTACCTTATTGTGGGTCTGGTGACACCATTGTTGCCAGTTCTGAACAACATTATATTAAGCTACTTCTAAATGCTCTGGTACAATTCTTGCTGCAATATAATGCTTACATTTCTAACTATTTTGGACCAAAAGTTTCATTGTTTCTCACGTTGACAACTACGTTGCACTTATAACAATGAATATTTATTTTGTGTACATATTTTGTAAATAAAAAAAGAATAATTTACGTGGACTGTTAAATGTCAAATTCACGCTAGATGAAACATAACGTATTAAAATATATCCTGCAAATAGTAATTTCAAGCAAATGTAAATTTATTTCCTCCTACTTTATTGAACAGCTGTCTGATCATCACATGATTTCCTATGGTAATTTGGGTCATGTAGTTATATCTGAAATATAACTTTTTCTTTCATTGTATTTCGTTGGCAATGATTAAACTGCTTTAAACGGTTTTATTCAGTTTGTACTTTGTACTGAGGAATAAAATTTCTTCACATTTTTTTTTTTAACAGGAAGTGCTGCTCTTGATGCCGTTTCGTATGTCTCCCTTACCGTTAGTTAGAATTGTATTATAGTGCAAACTTTACTTAGCCCATAAGTACAAGGTAGCATAGTGTCACGATTAATAATATCATTTTAACACACAAAAGAACATATATTCCTTCTGAGAGGGTTAAAGTAATCTTTAGGATCAAATACACCATAGTTGTTCTTCTAGTGTGTAGCATAAATAGATTCGACTTCAGCCCCCTACATTACAATTTTCTAGAACATTATCTTCTCTGCTACCTAAATGGCTTAATTCAAATATTAGGTCAATACTTGCACTAGCACTATTACCTATTACCTCTGCGTTAGTTGTACAAACATGGTTATTATTTTATATGCTTTCTTTGTCCTCTTTCCTACATAGTTTTGTGGTAAATGTGCTGGTAAAGTTTCTAGATCTCAGTGATGACGATTAAGCATTCTATGAAGAAGCACTAAGTAGTGAAAGCGCAGAACTTGATGAGGATCTTAAACGAAGAGTTTTGAAGAACCTTTCTTATAATTAACACTGTTGTAAAAAGCTTCAGATCATAAAGACCGTTGCAATACTGTTGTAAAAATCGTCAGACGTTTATTCATTATTTAGTTGGGTGTGAACATAGTTGTTGACAATAATATTGTGCAATTTGCATTTTTTTAAGAGATCACTTATAAAGTCGTAATATATTTAAAAATTTGTATAATGGTTTTCTGTAGGCTGTCGTTTTAAGTATTTTTGTAATGTAATGTAATAATCAATAAACATAAGTAATTCATGTTAATAAATAACAAATCATAAAAATAATAATGTATTATAAACATTTTTCGATGCGAAGAATGCATAAAATTTTATGTTCATCATTGTCCAGTATATTGATTTTATAAAATATTATGACGTAAGTGGTTTCTGCAAGAAAATAAAGTTTTTGTTACGTTGTTTAGGCCTAAACCCCAAATCATCCATATAACATTTTGGCATAAAATAAACATACATAACATATACCGCTGAAATATGTTCCATTAAAAGGGGAACTATAGCAATATCAGTTTTTCGTTTCTCCTATAAAATTACAAAAAGTAACTTAAGTGGTGTTTGGAAACAAGCTCCTCATTTGCAATTTTCGTAATCTACATACAATTTAAGGTATCACATAATAGTATTAACTTTTGCGAAAAGTTTGAACTTTAAATTCGAGTTCCACAGTTTTGTCTGAACTATCTTTTTTCTACATTAGTTGCTGAGATTAGTCAGTGCGTATTTCGTTATGAATTTGATATCCATGCTTAGGTCGGCTGTATAAGCAACTTATTACATCCTGATATATATCCATTTTATCAATGAATTTTTCATTATTACACCATTATGCTCGATGAATTGAAATTCGCATTTCATGTAAAATATTTCTAAGTTTATAAATTTGAAGTTCTTTTCCTACTATTGGAGATAGTGTAATTTTGTAGAATAATATTGCTGACGATCTCACATATGAACGTTCAAAGAATATTGAACAATATTTTTTCCCCTCGCTTAGATACTGTTTTTCTTCTTTCTTGTAAGATTACCTGAAAAAACACTGAACTGCGAACACATTTTCAGCAGATTTGGGAAAGCGTTTAAGGGGGGAAATTTCTATCGATAGAGAGAACCGTTCCCAAGAGGAATTTACCGCTCCTTTGCTCCCGGAAATGAGGCCAAAAAATGTTCTTTCCCTTCTATTCCTTTTTTTTTTTTTACTCCGTTGCAAGACGTTGAGATGAGAGTTTAAATCGACGAAACAGTGTCGGAAAGGGTGTAACCGGACTGAAGAAAAAGAGCATCCCTAGGCCTGATTTCACATTGAGTAGAGAAAGAAGCTATACTCCTGCCCGACATTGACGAAACCACACAGATCCCACGGAAACTAGTTTTCAACGTTGCCGATACTATCGCTTGCCCAAGAGCTGACAACATTGTTACATCGAACTTCCTTTGTCCTTTTCTTTGTTACTGGAAGAGAGATGAAGTTGTGCAACATTTCAACTCTTTTTCTCTTAGAAAAGTTTTAATGGAAAATAACTTCCTCTCCATCTCCACTACTAACCAAATGTTTGCTTTCTCGAATGTTGGGTTCAAAGGTTACGCATTCAATCTCTCTATGGTACGAATTGGTGAAATAAGCCTATATGCAAAGTAACAAAATTTGACGAAAATCAAGTATCTTCTTGTTTCCATCTTACAAACTCTCTTATAGCTTTCGATAACAGTAAAATTTATAATACTACTTTGTTTTAGAACCTTTGTAGTTTTAGTCGAAGGGAAATTCATTATATACGTCTATAACATGTGTTTGCATTTCCTCTGCTTCCTTCTGCTTTAATATGTAATATCTCTTTTATATTAAATTGCATTCAATTGATCCTTAATTTATTGGTTCTTTAATATCAGTTTTGCAATTCCTTTCCTCATTCCTTGTTTTGTTTTTTGATTAGCTAATAGGGAAAATAATGGACGGTGATTACTCGATTTGTGTGTTCAGAATTCCCATTCCATTTAAAGTGTACCTACCGTCAGGGGTGTGCACCAAATGATTGAATAAGGGGCTCACAAGTTCTTTCAGAAGTCACTAAACACTCGGAAAAATGCACCGAATACACATACACAAGTTGACGCATAAGAATATATACTGCGAACATAATATTTCTGATAATGTTATTGCATAGCGATTCAACAGTGAAGAATGAAATGACTGTAATAGGACATGCTTAAATTAGAAAAGTACGTTCATTTTACTGATGTTTCCTCGCGAGTGATTTTAACAAAGAGTTAGGAACATATAGGACTCGCGCGACCTCCCCTCCAGCACACTCCTCCCTACAGTTCTTCCATCATCTGCCGTCCGTTAACATCATCTCGCTCCGTCATAAGGCAACGGCAAGAGATACTCGGATCACAAATTTGGCTCCAGCCAACACAAGCATAGGGTATTCGTAAGTGTATTGTGGATGTGTAACTTGTGTAGTGTTACTATTGGCTTGATGAGTAAGTTCGTACTGCGTCATTTACATTTTCTTTCGTGGTGGATTATTTTATTGATGTATCAAAATATGTCATTTCACACAGTGATGTTCTTTTTACGCTTTCTTTTTACCGTTTGTTTATATAAACATACTTATAAGCTCGTATTTTTCAGCCGAAAAAGTCGAATTGTTGCCTGCGTTTCCGAGTTCAGTTGCTCAAAGATTTTCTTCTTATCTCATGCAAAAACGGCATCCACCTTTTTTTTTTTTACATTTTTTTTTCTTTAAGTCATAATTTGGTTCGTGGCGTACTCACTCAAATCTTGCTTTGTTAGCTCGTTTCCCGACGTCATACAATGATATAATTTTCTACAGCGACGCAAGCTGGGTGACAATACAATATTTTATCGTTACTCTAATATATTTATATATTTTAAAACATATTTTAATATTTTTAATATGGATTTCTTTATTCTAAAATAAATACTAGCCTGCAACAATCTGTCGTTTGACTGGTTGCAGAGCACTTGAGGATTTGGGTCACAAAAAATAGCTTGAGAAAAATATCCGTACACCGAAATAACTCGAACAAAAACGTACTAAAAAGTAAAAAAAAAATATTTTGTTTATGCATGATTAAAAAAACTATTTTGTAGGGCCATTCTAGTAATTTTTAACTTCAGCCCGTCACGTTCCAGTTAAAATCCAAAATCACAAACTTCGATACCCTATCCGGAATTCGAACCCGGGACCTTCGGGTCGATGGGTTAGTCCCCTAACCCACACGGCTACCATGTATGTTTGGTTATGCATGACTAAAAAAGCATGGAGTAAATTCAAGAATTTATAAAGTGACTGTTACTTGCCTCGTGATGGAATTTAGCAGGGTTCACTTCCCGAGATATCGACTTCCCTTTCTGTTGTTCTTACTGGTTTTCCTCAATCATACAAGGCCAAAAACGGGACGCTACGTTGAAATTTGGACAATATTATCTTACCCCTATCTTCTGCTACAAACGGAGAAAATGCAGAGAACAAGAACCCATAGCAGCTACAGATTAAAATGTGTTACCTTTTGGAAACACACGAACGAAAAAAAAAATCTCTATAATTTTCCAACTCAATCTTCATTAATCTCACTGCATTCTGAATAACAAAATAATTTCGTTCTAAGAAAGGAGTGACAATCAAGTTTTGTTGAGTGCTTTGAATTTCCAAACTTTTGCGAAGTTCCTTCATAGTTTTCTAAGCTTGGCTGCACTGACGTAGAATACTTTACAAGGTGTCTTCTAAAATATGTTTTCAGGCATTCACCTCCTTTGTTACCTACAAGGTTCGAACCTTTTAGTATCAAGAACAAGATTGGTTCTGGTGGGGGTAGAAATTTTAGTTACTGGTATTTTTCAGCAAAGAAATCTGAAACTAGCAGCCTACAGGAGGTTCACAAACTTCTTCAAGTATACAGTTTTCTAAACGTTCGTTTACGAACGAAGTTATTATTTTATGAAAGTTAACTGCATATACTCTCACAAAGCGACTCAAATTAATATAATAAAGGAGTATCTCCTTTTCGATAAGGTTTTAAGAGCATTGCAAATCAGTAATTACAGAGAAACTGTTTGAATTAATGGCAGTTCGTGATAAAACTTTTAGTAGCATATTCAGACAGACGTTTTGCCATCCTAATTCTTCCTGTACGTCATTGAAAATCGAAGAAATTGTGTTCACATATTGCGTTAAATATAAAAGATGTGAGCTTGTGTTACATACGCTGTGAGGAAATGTGCACTTCTTATACATTATAAATAAATCAATACTATATGTCGACCTTATAAGTCAAGGTATACAAGTGCAGTAAATTTGATTTCGAGTAAATTAAGTTTAAAATTGAACGGCTATAGTAATTGAATGAATTGAACGGTAACAATTTTGATTGCTGTGCAGTAAATATTTGAGGTCAGTTATTTGATAACCTGATCAGAAACTTGTGTTTTGCAAACCAATTTTGAGTTTATAGCTAAAAACAATCAGCACTTATAACCCTTGGCATCTAAGCTAATGCATGGAAGGCTGAAACATGGTGGATATAAACACAAGTCTAGACACTATGTTTCGTATTTCTTCTTTGTTTCCTGGTTGATTAATGTTAACATAAAATTAATTGTGTAAGCGGTAACAACACTGTAGCATATGCTCGTCTCGTAGTTGATCGATGTCTGACATCTGTCGTGTTAAAACATAACTCTTCCTGTATTTGACTTGTTATTCTTCATATTATTATCTTTTGTCATTGTTCTTATTGTTGCATCTAGTGGTAGTTGATATCAGTGATTCTGCCAGATCCCCGATGGGGGGGGGTGTCACCCATTTATTGTAACCCACTCTTGGTCATACACCTTCATTGAAAATTTATTTTCTCTACCTTCAATGATTTGGAAATTGGGTTTTTGGGGCGGCCATTTTGGATCCAAGTTGACGACTTTTTGAAAGTTTTCTTTTTTTGTCGTGACCTACTTGTGATAGTACAACTTCAAGTAAAATTTCATTTATCCAGCTCAAACGGTGTGCAAAATGGGATTTTGGGCGGTCATTTTGGATCCAAGATGGCGACTTTTCCCAAATGTTGTGATATTTCCCTAAGCTACTCGTCATAATGCACCTTTATGCCAAATTTTGTATCTCTAGCTCAAACGGTGTGGAAAATGGATTTTAGGTCCGCCATTTTGGATCCAAGATGGCGTCTTTGAACTCATTAGGTAACATTTTCATAATCAAAAAGTGATGTTGTACCTTTATGCCAAATTTGATTTCAATAGCCCCAGCGGTTTAGGCTGTGTATTCTATACAACAATGGGTTCGGCGGCCATTTTGGATCCAAGATGGCGACCGATTTTGCGCATTAACGAACTTAACCGAGCTATTAAGCCTAGAAACAACATATAAAAATTTGGTTCAAATATCTTCAAAATTATGGCCGCTAGCGTGTTAATATATAAATATATATATGTAGCCTAGTCGGTAGCGCGCTCGACTTCAATGCGAGCGGTCCCGGGTTTGATTCCCGGTGGTGGCTCAAAAATTTCGGTGTTGACCCAGCATCGTGAGGACAATTGGGGAGCTGCTGTGAATAAAGAAACAGTGGCGATCACACTAGGCCTCATCCACTAGTGGATTGAATATGGCTGTGATTTTTATATATATACTTTCATATCGTACCTGGGGATTACTTAGCTACTTATAAAACAAATGAACACTTAAATAAAATAACTTCTACTCTGCCTTCAGAAGCAAATATGCAACGAAGCTTATCTAACGACATATCCGTGTCCAATACCCTAGAACTAAACAACTAAAAAATGTCGACATAAGAGAATAAAAGGGTCTACTAACGCTCATGTCACACTTATTTTCAAAAACTACAATTTTAAAAGAAAACATTACTATCAGCAACTACTGTGGATCGGGTTACTGCTTAATTACACACTCAAATATTCATAGTTAACCAACATGAAACAAAGTGTAAACCAACAACAAAAATAGAAAAGCTAAAGCGATAAAATTTTAATAGAACTGGTGTGCACCTAAGAAGAGTATTAAATAACCCACTCGAATATAATGTTCGGAGCTAAAATGAACATTACAACAACTGCACGTACAAGAAACCTACAAATACTAGACCTGAATATTCTGGAAAATTATATAGGCCTCGTGGAAATTGCAAAACAGTACACTATAAAATGGTGTACATTAATCTTCAAAACCTTGGAGTCACACATATTAGCACGTATTTAGTGAAGTACAACAGTTTTTTATTAAAGGCCACCTTAGTGCTCAACACTCTTAGATCAAAAATGTGTACTAGAAATGAAATACGAGAAGGGAGTTAAACGTTAATATAAACATTTTAATGTTAAGTCCCAAAATGCTAATATAAACACGGTAGCGGTCAACGACGATATTGTCAGATGAATCCCGGTTCAGTGTGGTGATAGATTCGGGACATCAACTGGTCTGGAGAGAATGGGTAACGTGTTTATATGTGGAATCAATCACCACGTTGAACCTAGACTCATCTGAAAACATAGCCATTGACTGCTGCCGTTGCACAGTGCGGCCGATTCCAAACAAGCTGGCCAAAAGTCAAAAACGCAAGTGAATGATCTCAAAATCTGTATCCGGTTTTTTTATGGGTGGCTGATTACGAATCTGAAGTCAGAGTTGCAAAATGTAACCCCCTTCATCCTCTACTGACAACCCCTATTCGTGAAACAACCTGTATATCATGTTACAATCAAGATAAATATCATGTTCGTGCTTTTTTGGGTCGCTGATTACGAATTTGAAGTCAGAGTTGCAAAATTGAACCCTCTTCACAACATTTTAACATTTGAGCGTATACTTAAATGATAATTCTTGTTAATGAAATATTATTTTTTTTAAGTAAATGATCCCTGATTGGATTTTGGGCGGCCATTCCGAATCCAAGATGGCGACTTTTTCTACATATTGTGATATTTACCTAAACTACTCGTGATGATACACCTTTATGAGGAATTTCGTTTCTCTAGCTGAAACGGTGTGGACAATGGATTTTTAGGTCCTCCATTTTGGATCTAAGATGGCCTTTCGAAACATTTTGTAATATTTTGTTAATCTACTAGTGATCATGTACGCTCATATCTAAATTAGTGTTTCTAACTTGAGCGGTTTAGGCTTTGCACTTTATACAACAATAGGTTTGGCAGCCATTTTGGATCCAAGATGACGACTTTTTCAACATGTTGTAATATTTTCCTAAACTATCTTTGTGCCAAATTTCGTAGCTCTAGCTCAAACGGTGTGGAAAATGGATTTTTGGGTCCGCCATTTTGAAACGCTTTAATAACAAACAGGGACAACTTAGGGCAGATTTTTTTTATTTTATATTGATTAACATACATTTCACTATAACTTACAATAAGTCAGACAGCGGAACAACACGGAACAACATAACTTTTTCATTTAAAAAAATATAATATTTTAACGCTTTCAATTAATAAAAGGCAATAACAGTTATTGTTTCACTAATAATTTATATTTGATAAATTATTATTTCGTAACTTTTTTCCTATTCTACGTACTTTCAGATGTTGTTTCCATTTTATTTGATTATGATCCAGATGAGTTTCTTGAACTTACGACTCCTCACACAAAAACTTACTTTCTTCAATATAAAAATATGTTTATAAATATTACTAATGGTCTAAATTAATTTGTTTTTAACATTTAACCTTTTATTCAATAAAGAAAACAAAAAGCATGTATGTTGTTAGTATTTTTCCTTGAACTGTGAAATACCTTTATTTGTAATTTTGTTTTTCAAAATTTCATTAACTCTGAAGGCAATGCGCGACCGAAAGATGTTGACGGAATTAAATAATCTTTAAACATTATTTTCTGTCGTTCTAATATATAAGAATTTGAGATATTAAATTCCGGAAGAGGCTAATTTAACAATGTTAAAAATTATCGTAAAGATGTGAAGTTTTCTAAATTTTGGCAAACTTTAGAGCACGTGCGCGCGACTGGAAGATATTAACCGATTTTATTTCTTTGTTTACCCCTTTTTAGTCTCCCCAATTCGCAACTTTCTCCGCGGTATTACGACTTGGAAAAAAAATGTTTTTTTTTTCAGCCCACCCTACTGTATTCCCTACTGTATACGACCTCGTCACGGCTCGATACCCACCTTTAAAGTAACATGTATTTTACGTGCGCTAATGTTACAAGATTTGTGTTTTTGTTTGCTTTGAAAGTAGTGTACAGTTGTCTCGTGCAACAGCCAGAATAGCAAAGCAATAAGAACACTGTAACCCACTCAATTCAGTTTCGCATTGTTGATGTACTGGTAGTGGTAAAAAAAAGGTTAAGGAACACACGTCCATAGCTACTAAACTAGTATACAAATAGGGAGTAAACCTGCTCACTATCAAGTAACCGAAGTCAGGACGTGCTGAAATTTTCAATGCTATAAAACCAAACCTCTCTTTCTTTTCTGCGCAAGATGTTGTATCTGCCTCTCATGTTTCCAATCAGTGGTGTAGGTCAGGGGACATATATCTCCGTTTGACTCCACCTATATAAACTTTGACAGAGAGTATTTCCGCAAGAGAAAGAATTAAGTTATAATTGGAAGCATATAATTGTTGTTAAAAAATACAATTAATTGTGAGAATGATTATAGCAGTATGGCTTGTGTCCATCTCAATATAATTAATTTCTTCTAAATAGATAAAGGATCGTATTGTAGGTACATTCTCCGTTTTAGTTTCACAATTAGCTGAATGTGGTAAATAATCTTCAGGACAACCAGTAAAATAAAATTTCAACAACTGGAAAAAGCAAACCTAACGTTCAGACAACATATTTCTTTGACAATCATATCGAAAGCGCCGGTAAGAAAAAAGACGATTTCGAAACATTAATGAACAATATAGTAATTCCTGTTACTGACAGTTTCAACGAGGGTAGAACGGATAAAATTCTAAATATGAAACATTTCGCACCTATTGTACTTAGAGAAGAAAACACTTTAGCATACATTAGAATAATTAGATATAAATGAAACATGGTTGTTACATTGGATATGAATTAAACAAACATAGATACGTTAGATATGAACGGAAAATTCATGAAACTGGGGAAGTTTCGTGCTATTCTAAGATACAGAGCAATGTAAGATCCAATGTGATTTTCAGGTCATAAGGGGTGAAGATAAACTCTTGGTAAATTTTAAATAAACTTTTACTTCGGCCTGTCACGATTCTGTGAGTGCAGTTTGTTAAAATCGGCTCGAACCCGCTACCTGGAAGATGCTGGCCTACTGTTTCAGAACTCACGACTACCTCGGTTGGCTATAAGGGGAGAAGAGTCTAAGCATTAAAATCAAATTATTGAAATCTGCATTCAAGTTTCAATTAAGGAATTTGTTGCCTAATGCTTTTCTGCATTAGAGGATGAAACTTAATACCACCAACATAGAAACGCTCTCCTCTGCTGGTAGCTACGTCAATGACGAGTATGTAAGATTAAAAAGAAAAATAAATTTGTTCACGTGACATGGTAACAACCTAGAAGGTTTCCCCCTAACATGGTGTTGGAAGGAGAGTTGTGAAGGAAGAAGGTCGGGATTTAACGAAAACAATTTACCAAATTTAATTTTAGTGTTAATTATGAGTTCTGATTTTGGTAAGAATATAATGGTAAAAGCAATTTTCTAGGAAATTTTAAAAATGTTCAAGACATAATGAGATAGAACTCTGTTGCAATTTAAGTATATTATAAATTGAATGTGATAAACAGAACAGAAACAGAACAACTAGATAAGTCGGGCCCCTCGAAGGAACGCCCCAGTGTGTGGATCACCACCACGATACCGTGATCCGCCACATGCTGCTATGTAGGAACTACAGTAAAGCATATGAATAAGTTAATTCTCTATCCGAAAAGATTTACTACTACATCGGAGATAGAGAAAGAAGGCGAAAGTAGACGATAGGAAAGAGCAAAGAAGTGATTTTGATAGAGGGGGAAAAAGAATGAAGCCGAGAAAACCCCATACATCTAACTTACTTAAGTTATGAGTTAACCAGGTTGATGGGTTTAATTGATATTGGTATTAGTTGATTAATGGGATAAAATTCTACAAGAGCGATGAGGAAGAGGACGAACTAGAGAACTAGTATGAAATATGTTACCTCAGCTGCTTCAGGTACTGGGTGCGTCGCTTCGCTGTCGCCGTGGCTTCCCACCCCGCGCTGTTGCTACCGCGGTGTCCACTGACCCGTTTCTGTAAATTCACCTATTCAGCTTGGCGTGGTGGCTTCAGGCATCAGGTACATCGCTGCGCTAGGTTTCCCTTCTACGGCCACTGTCTGGTCCCCAATCCACCGCGCTGTCCGTACACTGTAAAAATAGGATACACAATGTTCATCCAGAAAATGGAGGCAGCTGAACTGCCTCCACTTTTTGGATTAACCTACATTCAGTCAGTTTTCCGTTGAACGTTTTATTTTCTGTAAAATTTCAAAATGTGTGTATATATATGTATACATATCTATGACTGTTCCAACGTATTTCATTCAAGCAGAACATTTTTTAAAGTAGAAAAGAATAAAAGGTCCTTTAAAATTAAAAAAAAAATAAGTTGAAGTGGTCAGGTTTCGATCCAGGGTCCACTAGCACATTGATCAGACGCTCTTGCCACTTGGCTACGAACGGAGTGAGTGTTTTTGGCTTTCCGAGTGATATCAATAGCTAGGGTTTTACTGCGAAGGAGGTTAATCATTAACATGTTTTTGATTTTACTACAAGGAATGTCTCGTGAAAAAAGGAGAGATACGTTTGCTACATTGTAAAGATTTATATCTAACTTAATTTCTCTTTCTGCCAATACAATCCTTGCCGTTCTCGGTCCACCAGTGAACTGTTTACTGTTCACAGTGTAAAGGCAATATAAATACTCAAAATGGCGGGGCGTTCAGTGACAAGCAAATAACGTTACTCCTGTTACTGGATTATAGAATATCCAACTACGGCTTAACCTCATCCACAAAAGTACGTAACCTCAAAATTGCCAGTTTAGCTTACACTTCGATTAGAAAATGGCCCAATGTTAAGCGTAAAATAAGTTGAACGTTCACGGATAAATCACTTTGACCAGTTTCAACCCATTTTCAGTTAACGTTAAGCCATTACAAAGAAAATGTTAAACTTTAAAATGGAGTTAATTTTACCGATCTTTCCACTAAAAGGCTTACACTATATCCATATTTAAGAGTAAATACAACAAAACGCTAATTTTCGACTTTTATTTCTCCATAAAGCGGAGTAACTTTCATCCATTTCGTGTTTCCACTTTTTACAGTGTAGAAGCTCCACAAGTTTCTCTCCGAGCTCTCCTATGGCTGTATGTGCTGCAGGTGCACGAGTACGCTCGAACAACCACTCCGCTCACGGTTTCCTCAGCTTTCCGCCACCTGCCCTATTCAACCTGGTACGAGTACTACCGGCACTAGACACATCGCTTCGCTGTCACCGGGGCTTCCCACATACAATAACATGACCGTATGCATGCCACCCCGAGCTGTTGCTAACGTTGCATCCATTGACCAGGTTCGTCGTGCCTCCACCATTGTCTGCTGTCGTCAAAGTTCCCATCCTTGAATGTCTCCGCATCCTTTGCACAATTTCACTTGGTGCACCTGATGGGCACAATGAACTAAACATGTTCTCCATGAAATTGGGGGAGGCCATCCCCAGGGTAGAGTCCCTGCCTCGACCCCAAACTCGGTGTAGAGACACGGATTCTATAAGGACCTGTTTCCACAAAAGTTCATCTAAAAAAAAGAAAAGGGGAGGAAGTTGGGGATTTTTTTTCTGTGGCCCAGTTCCCGGATACAAACCTGGGCCCTGTTTCCGTGGTTGGGGGGGGAGGATTTTTTATTTTATTTCTTTCTTTTCAATCAAATTTATTACAAACTTGAGCTGAAAAACAAATACATAATTATATATACACTTATTGATAACAGTTTTATTTGTTTTTAGTTGTTGCTTTATTTATGTTACTTTATATGTATTTATGTCTCTATTTATATTTGTTTCCTTCCCACTTATACACATCTGGTTTCTTACATTGTTCATCATTCACATATCACACTCTATTTTAAAATTCTGAATAGTAAGTTTATTATTTTAAATGGTATGTCATTTTAGTCTATGTCTTTAAGTTAAGTTTATTAAACTTTATTTTATTTTTTTTTATTTCCTATTTCGTTACGTGATATTGCAAAGGTTTTTATAATCTGTTTAGATATCTATTCTCTATTACTAAATTTACAGGGTTTTTAGGTCTACTTCAGTGGTAATATTATTTGCTTCATTCACAAAATCAAACTAATCAAAGTTTACAATTTCCCTTATTTAAGTTCCATTTGATTATCCCTTCCTTTTTAACTATCCCATACCTACATCTACCCTACACCTAACCATCACCTAACCTATCTCTTCCTAACCCATTCTCACTCTCACTCACATCTCACATTCACTCTAGCAGGAGGAGTTGATTCAGAAGTTCTATTCGCGGCGGCTGGACAAGTCCTCCAGATCTGCAGATCGGGGCCACTCCTAGGATTTTCTCCTCTTCTTCCGTTCCTCCGTACTTCCACACTGCACTATAACACTTTACACTATCACTCTCAGTCGTTTAGTTATGCCGCCAATCCAGCGCCTCGGATACCGAAGGCCGTCCTATCCCTTGGGTTGGCATCCAGGCACTGGGGGCAGAATCCACACCTAATAAGCCACTATCACATATGCTATGTTTTCCATTCACCCTCGCGACAACGACTTCAGTCGACCATCTGGGACCATCGAAGATCATAGCCGTGGATTAGATCTAAAGTCCACAAAGTTTGTGTGTATTATCAATTGTTCCTATCCCCTTTGGTTTTTCCCGGTCGCGCGCGCTCATCCATACCGATTATTATTTACATTTATTTACAGCACTTGAGTTTATAAGTCCATAATTCCGTTTATGCACGATTAATCGCTTCCGCACACGTAATTGTCATCGTTTAATTCGCGATAGCGACTTTCGATCCGCCTGTCGGGAGCTCTCGAGCATTCCAGACGGGCTTTCCAATGTTACCGAACGAACTGGTAGTTCTAGAAGAGAAACCTATTAACAAAACCAGCGCATAAAAGCCTTAGTAAATATTGCTCGAGACAAAATCCAATCTGAAATTTGAAATATGGCTAAACTTGTACTAGAATTTTAACTGAACTAAGTAATCTACAAGGATATAATCTATTCATGTATCTAATATTTTCCCGTACAATTGTGGCGGTTTAAAATTACAGAAAGAAATCCCCGAAATATATTTTTTAATGCTGTTGGCTTGGGTTTCAAATCTGCCAAGCATACACCCTCCCTTGAGAAATTCCTATCAATTAATGTTTCCAATGAACTATTTAAGTGTGACGTCATAACCCGCAGTTTGCTGCTACAGAAAGACACAATTAACCGAGTAAACAAAGTATGTAAACAGTAAACTCGTATGTAATATAAATGATTTGTGAGCAGAATTATAATACAAGTTATAATTTTGTGAAATACACAACGATCGAAATTCAACATTCCGAAAAAGATATATAAAAGTCATTTTTCCTTCAGTGATAATTCTGTGTCTCCTATGTTAGCAACTGTTCAGTTTGGTTGCCATAGAAACGCAACGCAAATTACGTGATGGCTTCACTAGTCAATTTTAAATCATAAATATTGATTTTCAATTTGGCAAGATTGAACATTTTAAAATATCGTTCGTATACATTTTAACACACTCATTCGCTACTTGTATACATGTTTCAGCTACATGTTTGAGAGTGTATAGAAACATTTAAATATTATAAAATTATGATTCATGCATATTATATTATTTTTCAGTTTGAAAGGTATTTTAGTCCCTTTGACGCTCAAAAATAAGAAAGAAAATTTATTCGTTCGAAAATTACTTTCTGTAGTAATTTTGTATTTTTTATTGATGTTGAAAATATATCTTAAAACTGTGCTTCCTTTGCTTCCTTTCTTAAATGGAAAGAAAAGAAGAGTAGGTGAACTTAAGATGGAAGAGTTTCTTCTTTATTTAAAACGTGACTAGGTAAAAAAGGCAACTTTTGCTTTATTATCCGTTTTCTTTATACTTACTGGGTCTCTTTCGATTTCTTTCTTTTCGATTCTCTCTCTCTCCTTCAAAGAGCATTCTTTTGATTTTTTCCTCCCAGAATTTCAGGAAACCAAATAAGATTGAAAATGAGACTAAAAATAAAGGGAAGGCTTAGAGTCTGTTACGGATCTCTTTAAGATAAGGTAGTTCAGGGGAAACCGAAAAGGGGTTGAGGTTGGCTGGGAAAGAGTACGAAGCAAGAAGGAGGGGAGCGGTAAAGGATTGCAAGGAATTTCGAGTTAAGTTCATCCACGAAAAAGATTTGTGTCTGAGAATAGAAATGAGGAAATGGTTAAAGAAAGAAAGGAAGCGAAAAAGAATGGCGTTAAAGTAGAGGGTTGAGAAGAGATTTCCAGAATTAAATTAAGCAGCTTTTGAATGACGAAGGGAAAGAGCCTTTACATAACAAAAAAGGTTCGAAGTAAAAATACTTTTTGATTTTCTTTTCTCACTGCAGAAGGTAGGATATTTGTCTCAAGTGAAATGAACAAGATGGGCTTTGATGGTGAATTTTACATTATGGATGTATCTAATTCATGAAAAAAAAAACGCAGCACTGCAGGAATACCTGAAGCTCAATTTTGAACGCAGGAAATGTAAATTCAGAATTTAAAAACATGTTCCTACCCACAAAATGCATGTTATAATTTATACTTAAGATTATATTTCATTTCAAACCTTGAATGCCTATTGCTTATGTTACCTTAATTTGCAAAATTTTAATTCTCATTATGAGAAATATCTCGCTATTAGTTTTGAATTAGGGGAATATATGGAACGAAGTTTCTTTTATAACACAGGTCTATTTGTCTCCCGTGAGCGTTTTTTGTGCTTAGTTCTTTAACAATCAGCTTGGAATTCAAGTGTGTGCTGTAAAAACCGGTACTTAGAATATTTAAATCCAGTCGGCGACGTCCCGGACTTCGGATCGACAACAGAAAGTCATCCAGGTTCACTGTCGGCCAACCTGACAGGTTTTTGAAGCCGAATGCCAGGATAGTATCTCAACTAAGAGCCCGGCAGCAATCTTCCGCATCCCATAAGAGAAAACGGGATTGTTTCTGTTCAAAACGAAACGTTATTCATTGCTTTTTGCGTAGTATAGCTCTAATTGAGATTCTTTGTTTTTCCTGCGAAATAAAAGGTACATTAAATTCGTTGAAATAATTTTAGTTGTAGTTATTTCCCTACGAGGAACCATGAAAAGACAGGAACAGTAGCCTGATGAAAAATAAGATGTATATAGTGGATTGATGAAAGATGCCACACATTTGGTCTAGGAGCTATTGTGAAGTAATTAACAGAAGCAGAAAAGCAAAATGATGCACAAATGTATATTATACATTCATACTCTTGCTGACAGAAGCACATCAATCCATTCTACATGTATACGAAACGGATATATGGGCCTTTAAACTGGCCTATCAAAATGTGCATCTTATTCAACAAATCAAGGTAAGATACCCACTCATTTCGCGCTCGGTAGCTCCTGGGTTAGATCTCCACGGCGGACTTCCTGTCAGACGAACAAGCATACTGATGGAGGCAGAAAAGAATGATCAACATGTCAGTCAGAGTATGGGAGCATGCAAATTTTGGCTACTTGAGCTCAATTACTTTGAAGAATATCGGTAACATAAGAATCAAATTCTGTATGTGAAGAGTGAGCAAAAAAATGTAGAAATACACTTATGTTTTTTTTTTAATTGCTGAAAGAAATGGATAGTAAATACACTGTAATAGGTACTGGGTTGAAGACGCTCCCTGTTGAAGGGTATGTTATTCATGGTTGCCATCTTGAAGTTCGCCATATTCAATCTTGATTGATTTCCTTAAATAGCAAGGGGGCCGGATAATATGTCATTCTGGGCTTCAATTTTACGGAAAGCATGTTTCTGAAGTCAGTTTTGCCGTAAATATATTATTGTGAGAGACAAAAGTAAGTGACACTAGAATATGGTAATGGTATAGCTTGGAAACACTAATTCCGTTTTGAAATAACAAAGGAAATTAAATCCAAATGAATACAAATTAATGTCGATATATCACTATACCCAAGAACAATTTCTATGCATTTTGGGTTTTCTTATTTCAAAACGAAATGGATGTTCTCAAGCAATCCCAGAGTGACATATTATACGACCTCCTTCCTATTTAAGAAACTCAATCGAGATTCAATATGACGAACTTCAAGATGGCAGCCATGAATAACATACGCCTTCCACCCAGTAGCCATTAGTGTACATTTGCTTTCCATTTCTTTCAGCAATTTAAAAACATTTTACAGTTTTTTCTACAGTTTTTGATCACCCACTACAGATAGAATTTGACTTTTATATCATCAATACCCCCCCCCCCCAAAGTAATGCGCACGAGTAGCCTAAATTTGCATTCGCACATACTTTGACATGCTGATCATGATGGAAGAAAAAATTATAATTCTTTCCCTCCTATCAGTATGGTTGCTTCTGACATTTATCCAGGGTTATTCTTAGTCATAACAAGGTTAGTGCTAGGATGGTGACTTTCAATGTATGCCCTGGACGACTTCTTACCCAACTCCTATTACTGTCTGAGCCATTGCCTAAAGTCAGAGCCAATAACCTTCAAATTCTATTGAATACGTACGTAGATTACCAATTACAAATATCCTTGTATGATTGCATTCTATTCAAGAAGAACAGTTTTGTGAAATGAGTGTCTTATCTGAAAACAATGAATGCAATACACTTAGGTAGTGGGTATCTATCCCACCTTTGAAGCAAGACACCACAACAAATGCTTCCCGCCACGCACATGGCTTCTTCGTGATACAGTCTAAGCAAGTACCGGTACTTGACAGTCAAAACTACCCTATTCAAGTGCATTTTCTACTCTGTCGAGGAATTTAGCCCGATTCTGAACTATTTACTGACTAAAAGAAATACTTTTTAGGCTTAATAGGGTCGTAGTTATGAAATTACACTACTGTAGGCATCTCCCCCCGATGAGCATCTTTCCTCAATCCACTCTGAAAGATATATTCAATCTTTGAATTTGTAGACCAACCGGATTTTGAAAAGTATAAAATGCTAGTGTAACTGCTACTACCAGGATATTTAAAGTTACTCAGAATTGATGTTATATCTCATATATTTCTAAGCAAAATTAAAACAACTTTGAAGAACGTATAAAGTCAATCAGTAAAGTTATATCTGATTTTCACGTGCTCGAACTAAATCCGCTCACTCCATCTTTTGTTCAGAGGTGAGACAGCTAAACTATTAGTGTTTCCTTTTCCAGCAGACTGGTAGTGGTCACCATGGTAGTTAAAATGGACATCAGTGACGGCAGGTAAAACATGAAAACCCCCAAGCAGTGTTATACAGGCCTGTATATTGTCTCGGCTTAAACTGGGATCGAACCCTAGTGCATCTGGAAGAAAAATATGCCAGTCATTTGGCAGGAACGTAGTAAATGAGTCTACAGTAAGACGATGGTTTAACAAACTCATGGACGCTGATGAATTCCTCCAGAACTCTCTACGTCATGACGTGCACAAGCCATAGATCACAAGGCATTCAAGGCGATTTTGAGGTCGTATAATAGACAAACATGTGAAGCATTGACACAGGAATTCAACTGAAGTGCGTACAATCATTTCAACTGTGTCCTCGAAGAAATTGGAATGTGAGCATGAAAACTAAAAACTGTAGAACCTGCGCTTGTGAATCCTGAAGACGTCATCACGCAGGTTTTGTTATCTCGTAGCCGCATGTTGCTAAGGTCACCCGTGACACCATTATTAGACTTGGATGGGAAACAACAATGGATCCCCATATCTCTCTAACATTACACCTTCGAATAACCATTTGTTCCATTCGTTAGACAAACATCTGCGAGAAACCCTCGGCAAGCCAATAAAAGCACTCGACGACTTCTTAGGTTCCCGTTCCCTGATTTCTACCACCGTAGTCTCAATAGTCTGTTCGAGCGTTCCAGAGAGGTCCTTGCTGCTGATGGAGACTACTGTTTTGCAGATACATCTTCCTTCATGTTATTTTGTTTCTCCTGGTAGGGCTAAAATCCGACACAACTTCATTGATTGTCTTACAGCATTTGCGATCCACAACTAATCTAATTTTCAAAATGAATCCATAGTGTGCATTGTGATTGCATTCTCTGTAGGCAAAATCCATATACTTAGGGTTTCGTTCTACTGGTGAGAGTAAAAGCAACAAGGGTTATTATTCTATTAAATACACCCACCTAAGTATTTCTAGACCGCCTGTCACTCTATACGACCATGCGTTCCATCGCAAGAGATCAAGAATGGTCAAAGGGTCACGTAGTTTATTAATCTTCCTAGTTTCGTATAAATGAATGTAGCTCTGGATCTAACTGTCATAGAGAGACCTCATTGGAATCGTAATAAACCATAAAATGGCATGGTGTAAATACCATGGATTACGTCATATGGGCCCCGCACGGCTATCTTAATTTTTTAATATCTACGAGACACCTATAAAAAATGGCAAATTTTTCATATGGAAATTTTTGTTTTAAACTTGTTTCACTACACAGCTGTAAGTTAAAATAGATCAATGAATGAGCATCTGTGGTAAGCGTCATAAATAAAAAATGATATATACACGTAATTATAAAATAGGTAAACCACCAAATAATAGGTGGAAACCGAAAATGGGGAAGTTTTAAAAATAGGAATTTTATTCCTATTCGGCGTTTAAGGCACTCGCTCGTTACCAAAAAATACACTTCATAACCATGATCCAATTCCAGTGTATTTTGAAAGTTTGAAATTTAACATTTTATAGAATGAAGTAAATATAATTTAGCATAGAGAAATAATAGTTCTATTCATTCATATCCATTTTAAGAACAAGTATATAAGGTAGTATTTGGTGACTGCTACATGATGATGGTTCATAATCAACTATATACCTGCCTCCTACTTGTACGTCTATATTATTGTTTTTCTCACTGATTCTTCACTTCCTCGATATTCTCGAAAGAACATTCAGAATGTAAGATAATAAAGAGGAAATAATGTACAGATACACAGTTCCTTGAGAGCGTACATAAGCTGATTATCTTGATTTAAAATCGTAAAAAGATCTACACGCTGATACAAATTGCTCTTTTCCTAAATCTTCATCAGATGAATCGTCTTCATCGATTGAAATACTAGTAAATGAGTTGTAATCCTTGCTGTCACGACAGCCACAGGTTTTAATGTACTCTACAGAAAACCACCCACAATTTCAGTTGCTCATTTAATGTGTGTGCCTTTGCACGACTTCATTTCCGACCAACTATTCGATACAGGTTCATGGGTAGTCCATCTTGTCACGAATTTTCCGTTGCCGTTCTGCCATCCATAGCAGCACGTTTCTTATTGTTGCGTGTCAGGTTTCATTCAACAATAGTTTTCTTCTTGGTATTGTTATGGTCAGTGGTTAAAATAACTTTGACTAAGGAAAGACTGATGGAAACAAAGAAGTAATCACGACAACAATAACAACTTCGAAGGAAGTAAAACACTTTGTCCTGGCCCAACGAAACAGATGTTTTGTTGAGTGCAAAGGTGAACTTAATTAAATCCATGTTCTATGTACTCAAAGTTGTATTTCTACTTTTTTCATCTGCCATACTCAAAAATTCAAGAGAATTTAATCATGTAAAAGCAAACGAAAAAATATTTTTTTACTGTCCTTTCTTCTTCGTTGAAAACCAGGACATTGATGCGTCCCGATAATTATTTTCGGGACGCCGGGACGCAGATCTCGATTCGGGTACGATCCCAGATTTTTCGGGACGAATAACAACCTTATACTAATATTAATAGTAATTTTAGCAAATGTTCCTAGTTCACGAGTCATATGAGTAGCTTTAGTCATGTAATTCTTCAAATTTATTAATACCTAGAAAAATATAAGAAAAAATATTTTTTTCCTTTCTGGTGCATTTTAAATAAATTCCTGTTTTTCAATTGTTGTTGCTTTAGTTGCACATATATTTTTAAGTCCACATTTTGATTAGAAGGTATTTGAATGACTACATATTATTGTTCTAAATTATTGCCCAATATAATATGTTGCAAAATGGATTATACTATAAAGATCAGTAAACATATTTGTTTCTTAGAATAGAAAAGTATCGTTTTTACTTTGTATTACATTTGAGATACATTTGTGGTCTTTCTTTCTTTATCTAGGATTACGAGGTCGACTTGTACCTAAGACAGAAGTGGCAGGATGAAAGACTGAAACACCCGGAGATAACCGAAGCACTTGATCTCAACGACCCTAATCTTGTGAAGGCCATCTGGAAACCAGAAGTTTACTTTCCCAACGCCAAGCATGCGGAATTCCAATATGTTACAGTTCCCAACGTCTTGGTCAGGATAAATCCCGATGGAGAAATTCTGTACATGCTCAGGTGAGTAAATCTCCAGCAATAACATAAGACCTTCTTGAGTTTCTTTTAGTTCAGCCTTTGCTGTCCATAATTTCGTGTCCTGTCTTGCGTGAGTATATTTCTTTTTGTGCAATTGAACAGTTGTTCTATAAAAAAATGTGAACTTCCGTGCATTCTTTCGCTAAAATAAATACTTTCCTTTCATCAAGTTCTCAGTTTCTAGCATCTCTGTATGTCTATCATTCCGAAAATACAAAATATTCAAATACTATCTTGAAATAAACTATCCTTTCCACGACCAAAAATTTCAAGGTTTCATGAAGAACTTATAACAACAATTGAAGAATCTGTTACTTTTTAGTATTTCAAATTGTGTGGGATTTGGTAAACTTTCATTGCTTCCTGCAAGGACATTGACAGATGTTCAAAACTTCGGTGATGTAAAGCAAAATTTATGCTTGGGAACAAAATTCCTTGTTTTTACTTCGTGTTTTTTTTTCGCGATTATTTTCGCTTCAAAGAATGTGTACCGGTAGGAAATAATTCTCGGAGTGTTGGGCAGTTTGGCTGAATCCCTTTCGACATATGTTCATTAATAATAAATTTCTCCTCATTAAATATTTTAGTCCTCCTGTCATGCGGAAAAAGAATATATCCAAGAAATACCTGTCCAGAGAAATATGCAAGACAATATTGCCAGCACTTGTTCCTATATGAAATCGAAAACTTGAAAAATCCGCTGACTTACACAGTAAAATATAGCTGTGTTAATTCAACACAATACGGTGTCCCAGCGTGACTACCACTTTTGTGTGTTAGATCAACACAACACACGGTGTTGATTTCGGTACTGGGAGAAAAAGTTACAGCTGTAGTGAAATTTGAACATGGGTTGCTCAGTTAGAAGTCGAACGTCTTGCCGACTTCGCTAAATCGTCAGACGGAAAGAGCACTAGATTAAAACAATATAGAGGATAAAAAATGTTGCTGAACCCCAAACACAAACAAAAGTTACTCTCTCGACTTATGCCATAATTTAATCACTTTTCCATCGGTTAATTAGGGATCACAATCCCCATTTATTGATAATATATTCAATTTCTATGAAAGCTAGCGCAGCATATGACATGTTGTTACCATAAGAAAGCAGTAATGCTGCTCAAGTGTTTGGCTGTCGCCATCTTTCTTGCTTTCATAGAAATAGAATATTCTCAATGAATGGAAATTCTGGCTCTCAATTGAAAAATAGGAAGTGATGAAACCATGGGATAAGTCGTGCAAGTAACTTAATTTGTTTTGGGGGTTCAGCAACATATATTAGTTCCCATACACTGATTAAATCTGTAATGTAGTTGTTTAATTCGAATGTTCACTAAATATAATTTGCATCTAGCTCATTTTCTGTCTGACGATTTAGCGAAGTCGGTAAGACGATCGACTTCTAACTGAGCAACCGATGTTCAAATCTCACTACAGCTGTAACTTTTTTTTTTCATAGTACCGAAATCAACGCCGTGTGTTGTGTTGTGTTGATTTAACACACAAAAGTGGTAGTCACGCTAGGACACCGCATTGTGTTGAATTAACACAGCTATTTTTTGCAGTGTACGTACTATACAAAAATTTGGGGAATTACTCAAGTGCAAAAACTATGAGTAGCTGCTATGACATATAATAAAATACAATAAATCGGTTATATTAAATACTAATTAGCTGCACTATCTTGTATGTTACATGTTGATTTTTTTAAAGTTAAATTATAAAGGACGCATGTATAGTCAAAGCGATGATTCCCATCTTAAGGATGTCAAAGTTGGTTGCAGACTACTGAAATCAGAGGAATACTAGGGCCACGGTGGCTCAGTTGGTAGAGCGCTCACCTCTGGTGCTAGGGGTCGTCGGATCGATCCCTGCTCATGCCATGTGGGCTTTGTGGTGGACAAACACCGTGTGCGTGGGTTTTCTCGGGGATCTCCCGTTTCCTCCCACTTTCTTCATTCCATCAATTCATCCCATTATCATCCATACGGCCTGAGCCATAGTTGCCAAAAGGCCTTAAAATAAATTCAAATTCAGAGGAATACAATAGTATTCGCGGTTCTTATATTTTACCTGGTGTAATCCTCATGACCACCGCCTAATTTGAGTTCACATCTGTACTTTATTTGTTATTTTACTTCCAAAAATTTCCGTCACTTATTGAGCTATGAGAAAGAGTATATAATAAGCAAACTAATATACTCTATGGTTTACGAAGTCGCAAGTTCATTGCTGCAGTAACAAGCGTTCTTCATGGAATTCTATCCTGGGCAAGATCAAGCCAGTTTTCATCACGAACACCTACTTCTTGAATATCCCTTCTAATTTTGTACATCCAATGAACCCTCTGTCTTCCCAACGGTCTCTTTCATTCCGATTTACAAACCAAGACAAAATATAATTTCTGTTTTCCCCCACCAGAGCTACATGGGCTGTCCATCTAATTCGTCGCGATTTCATTATTCTTACATCTAGTGAATCGTACAGTCCGTGGAGCTCTTTATTATCAATCCCCTCCATTCTTCAGTCATTTCGTCCCGTATATCTATCTCAAAACATTATTTTCAAGAACGTGTAATTTATGTTCATCTCCTAGAGTCGTGCTATAGCTATCGCCACCGTAGAGTATTACCGGCAAAATAACCGTTCTGTATATTTTCAGTTTCAATTTCCTTGTTATTAATTGCGATGTTAGGAGTTTCTGGACTGAACAGAAACATGAGTTGTCCAATACTAAGCGAAATTTTATTTCTTCCGAGACCTCATTTTAAATTTTTACATATGCTCTCAAGTATTTAAATTTGTTTACTCTCTCCATGTTCCAATTTGTTATTGTTATATATTTATTTCCTTCATCGTGTATTATGTTTTCACTACGTTTACCTGTCGACCTATTTCATCGCACGCTTTTACTAAGATATAGATAAGATACGATAAAATAAATTTTATGGGCGGTAACAGCACTATGGCTTACGCCCGTCATGACTAAGACATAGGTGTTGCTTTGTAGTGTTTCTATATCGTCCCTTATTAAATCTAAATCATTCATCTGTACGATCAGTTGATTCAAACCGTTCAATGTTAGTCCCTTTTTATGCTCTTTTATGTTTAGAATTGCATATTCTAATGCCAAGTTAAACAGTAGTGGTGACAAGGCAAATACCTTGTTTCAATGCGCTGCTAACCTCGAAAATATCTAACATAGTATTACCTATCAGTACTCTGCTTATGAGGTCGTTGAGGCACATCCTGACTTGTTGAACAAGTTTTTTCGGAATGAAGTGACTTTTTTATAGGACCTAGATTCTATCAACGAAATTTCAGTAGTGGTGATGTTAACGATGAAGAGTAGTGTTGATAACGCCTAACTGTATCACGGCACTGTATAACTTTTCCCTTTCCATAGAATCATACGCTCTCTTAAAATCAATGAATATCTGTTGAACAGTCCCATTGTATTCCCATCCCCTATTCTAAGATCTTTCTTAGTAATCCTCTTCTTGGAGCTCCTGAAGCAGTTAAGTCCCGAGATTCGAATGAAGGACTAGTTTACCTCCGGAATATTTTACCCCAGGAGAGTCCATGAACCATAATTTATCATTTTTTGACATGATTTAGCGGTGTTCAGTTGTCAGTTCTACGACATCTCAGTAAAGACAGACATTCAGATTGTCGTTCTCTGTGCATCACTGAGCCTTGCCGATGTCATTCATGTTCAGCCTGAAGGTGGTAATGCTGAAGCTGCTTCCCTTCACCATCATCATTTTGTTCGGGGTTATCTTTCTTTAGCCTTTATAGATCTCTGTGTTAACTGCAAGGCAGCAGTACTGTTTTTTAATCTGCCCGGTACCCACCATATCTGGTCGGTATTTTCCTGGTGAGAGACTAGTAATTTCAGCTCTGTCCTCTACCTAAGCAAATTATCTATTAGTCTTCCTATTTTGGCGTTACAGGGTCACACGGTTATTTGATATTGAAAACTATTTTTGACAGAAAAAAATATTACTTTAGAAATATTGTTTTATTTGGTTATTTGAAAACATATGAACAAATAACTGTTAGTGTTGGCAACATATTTTATTGACCCCGCACCGACAGGTGGGCAATTCAGCTAGTTTTGTTTATTGACAATCTTTCTCCTTTTCTTTGTACTCTCCGGAACTACTTATATTCTTTCTGACTGCCGGTGCCTTGCTGAAGCTGTTTTTGAGACTTTTGAAACTCTCACGTCAGAACATCCGATTAATTTTAAATTGGTAACAGGTAGTGGTAGAGTGTTTTCAATTTTGTCGCTCTTTTGCGAAACATAGATGTCAAATCGCCACATATAAGTCAGTATTGAAGCATTTTTAATAGACAATCACATTTCATTCCGGTTATTTGCTTACACATTTGTCTCGCATTTCAATAATTTTTAGCATATTTTTTTTGTGTTGATTTGAAAAACTTTTATGTATAGGAGATGTTTTGCAATTCTGCAAAAATCAACACAATGTGGACAATCAACTAACACAACGCTGAAGATAACCACAACAAAGTAATTGGTTTGATTTTCTGCCTTTTATTCATTTACTCAAAAGTTAGGCACAGTTATTGGTAATTGCGTTGCTGTGCTAAAAACAGCACAACAAATATTAGAGAGAAACATAATAATGTTGACAAAACTACTTTTACTATGCACACAACCAGCTTTAAAGTACAGTCAAAGTGATCTTCATAAAGAAGATGCGACACTCCACGCATATATAGAAGTACACTGCAGAATTGCTTTTATATGATATATTAGAATCAAATGCCAAACAAAATAATATTTGAAACTTTTCCTATATACAATGGAATTTAGAAAAGTCATTATAATAGTATGGAAAACTGCGATGCTTTACCGTGAGGCCAATGCGCGACACTCAACATACTATACGAAAAATAATATAATATATTGCAGAATATTTAGTGAAAAAGATTACTGCTTCTGCTACGTTCAGCATTAGAAATAATTACTCAAGAAATATTTTAATCATTTTCCCGAATCAAATACTACTTGTTCTAAGCAACTAATAAATAATTTGACTTAATTTGCATACACTTCGTTCATTGTATTTTCGTATCCATGCGCGCCTACGTAAATAATATCCCTGTCGTTATTTTAGTTACAAAAGAAACTGATACTAAAATTCAAAAACTTTCTTCACGCTAGTGTCCGATGATGTGTCGTATAATAAATATGCTGGTGAAGTCTGTCTGTGGACGGTCTTGTCAAAATGAATTGCGTCCTCCCTGAACTCGAAAATATGAAAATATTCAAGCTCTTCAAACAACAACAAAAAAGTCCACTTTAATCATTACAGCATACTTATAAAAAAAATGTTTCGTTTCAATTAACTGAATGTTTCAAGCCATACTGTGGCAAAATACCCACATAGCACAGGACGTCCATGGGACGTCCAAAAATTGTACCGGAACGTTCAATTTTCTTCGAAATTCAACAATGAATATACAATAGACATCCAAATATGATATTCCAAAGAGATCCAAGTAAGGACATCCAGTAGACGCTTGAAAACATGTCCGAAACTGGATATCCCAAAGAGATCCAAGTAGGAACATCCAGTGAACGTCGAAATCATGTCCAAAACTGGACAACCTAAATAGATCTAAATAGGACATCCATGCAAGTCGAAACACTTGCGAAAATGGACATCCAAAAACAACAGAGTTAGTGATTCTGCCAGAACCCCCTTCCACCTGTAGAAGGGGGTTTTAATTTCAAATTTTATGACCTTTACGTATCTAACGCTCAGGCAGGGTTAAGGGAGGGGAAAGGATTAGGGAAGGTATCGGCCAGGGCCTATGTTGAAGGTACCATCCCAGCATTGCTTGGGGACAACCCTGAAAAGACCTCAGTCAGGATGGTCGGTCGCTGGGGTTGAACCCACGATCTCCTGAATGCTACACCAACGCTCTAACACTGAGCTACGGCGGCTCGTTTTGCGGAAGGGGTATCACATTCCTACATTCTCGAGCGCGCCCCAACTTAAAAAAATGAGGTTAAATATTTATAGAAACCATGCAAAACTCCACTTACGCCATCCCAATTTTGACTTTGCACCTCCCAAACTGAAAATCCTGGCAGAGTCTCTGTACAGAGTTAATTTTTCGTACACTATTACGTATCAAAGTAATTGGAGTATATATAGAAAATGAAGGATGACATATCCTAAGAAGCACAACGACATGGGGGTCACATGGGTCCTGTGTGGGACTCATATCGTTAGTGTTAATCAATACTGTCCGCTCCACTTAGCCCACTTAAAGAGATGTCGCTTCACATGGGAATTACGTGCGTATGCACAGAAAGAAATGAGGTCAGTGTTTTGCATGAAATGTATTGATTTGCTATGAAATGCAGTTAAAAATTTGATTAAAGCGTAAGGCAGTACATATAAGTGGTAGGAGTAACTTAGTTTATGTCTTCAGAGTTCATATACAACGCTGTTTCTCACCCTCTATAGTGTATACGCTGGATTTCTAATTAAAAGATCTTTGTTTGCGTCCCGCTTTTCTTAAGTATACCTCAACACGAAATTGTTAATTTATGGGCAAAACTAAACGGTTTTCTGATTTTAAAAAAGCGAAACCGGCTTTTAATTTTACTTCAAAAACCGTTTTCCGGTTTTTCTATCAAACACCGTTTTTTCCTCAAAGCCCGGTTTCCGGATTTGTCAAACACCGGTTTCTATTCAGAACTCGGTTTTCGGTTTTTATCGAAGCTCGGTTTTTCTTCAAAAGCCGGTTTTCGGTTTTTCTTTAAAGATCGTTTTATTTTCAAACTACGTTTTTTTTTATCAAACATCGGAGTTTGAACAGAATCACCGAAAGCCGAAGGTTGAACAAAAGCACCAAATACAGAAGTTTGAATAAAAACACCAAAAACCGAAGTTTGAATAAAAACACCAAACACCGGGGTTTGAATAAAAACACCAAACACCGGAGTTTGAACAAATTTTCCGAAAACCGAAGTTTGAATGAAGACACCAAACATCGGCTCGTGCTGATTCGAAGTTACGTAAATATCATAACGGCCTAAAAATTGAAACGGTGTTAACCTGACCCCGTGGTCTAGTGGTTACGGTCTATGATTTATTGTAAGCACTGAGATGGGAAGGTGACATCATGTCAACCACCCTGAATGACGTTTTTCAAGATTTTACCCAATGGACATTTCCGGTAGTATTTTTTTATTGCAATAAAAAATTATTCTATTAATGCAGACTACGGAAAACATTTTCTTTTCTTTCTGTGATGAATCTATCAAGAGTTATAAAGACTTGCTTCAAAAGCGTCTCAGCCTTGCGCTTAATCGGGTGCCGCCATGTTATGACGTAATCAGTCTTCCGACTGCTTGTCATTGGCATACAAATGGTATTTGATTTGTTATTTTTGTTAAAAAGAGATCGCAAAAATGGATCGAAAGAAATAGTATAACTGGTGAATAACGTTTCTGTATGCCTTAACACGTTATTTAGTTCGTTTTATTCATTTAAAATTGATTTTTACTTTTAATACTTTTTAAGATATTGATATAGTTTGGTAGCTTGAACACTAATTTATATCGGCTCTTTTTCTTTCTTTCATTTTCATGATTAAATCATAAGATATCTTCTAATAATGCTCTTTAGAACTATTGTATTTAAAAAGAATTACCTCTTTTTTTCTGTAAAAAATGTGGGTTTTTACATCCAACAATCGTATACTCTTTTTAATGAATGCTAGTGAAGTATTTTTCAAGAACTTAAAAGCACGTGAATTAATAGTGCTCGTTACTGCCATCTGTTAACAATTTAACGTACTTGTAGGCCGTGATATTGAATAGTTTTAATATATCATTGTATAAAATAATAATAAAAGCATGTAAGAAACAAAAACGTAAATTGAAACTTTCACATTGAAGTTGCTCTTGCGTTTCGAGAAGTATAATAAAATACGGCCATTGATAGGATTCGAACAGCCTTAGGTGAAAGTATAAAAAATTAAAAGTTGCATGTGCTAACCAACTGAGCTAAATTTACAAGATGTAAACAGTTGCACAAACGAGCGATAAGAAGAACATTGCAAGTTAAGACTGCCCCCTGTCTATGTTTCGAGTAATTTCTGTTATTAAAAACATGTTTTGGTGTTTAAACTTATTGAAGTGTATTCTGCAGATTTGTACATTAATTATTTTGGTAAGTGATGAAGTAAATATTTTTCTCTTTTTTGTTTTTTGTCTTCAAACTTCTGAATAAGGAACGTAACATAGGGAGAAGCATATAGCTACGGAAATACAACGGACTGATTACGTCAAACCAATCAGAGGATGATTTTCGTTGTATGACGTAGGAGATTGAATTCTCAGTATTTCGTGCTATATTTCTACGTAACGGAAAACCGTAGCGCTGAAATTTAAAAAACATCATATGTTATTTAATCCGATGTACACAAACAAACTGTAAAATATATAAGGACGGGGAAAACGGAAATGTCCATTCCACAGGCACACTCTTTCCACTTACATAGACGTTCTTGGTCAATCAATACCTTTTCCATTATTTCTCCCTGGCTCAAGTTTAAGCCTGTATACATAAGCTGCTAGCGAGAACAGACGGCATTGTTAGCGTATACACACATAATTGTCGATGTGAGTGTGTGTGAACGTGTGGACATACATATGTTGAAAAGCAGTGAAGGATTCCTCGTTGGACCCCCCAAATAGATAAAAGGATACAAGGCATAGCAGTCAGTGGATTGAGGAAGGACCAAGGCAGTTTGGTACACAATTTGACAGAAAAATTCCCAAAACCGAGGTCGGGAGGGGGTTTAGAGTGGTCCCATATAATCATATGGTTTCCGAACAAAAACTACTCGTAAACAAAAAGTAAACGCCTATAACCCAGAAACTATTGTGAGTAGCAAAGCAGATTTTATAGCAGGGACTCCGGGAGTTCCTAAAAGCAACGTTTGGTGGTCCTCCCACAAAATTTAGGTTTGCCCCCTTCCTTACAAATCTAAAGGTGTATCAGAAAAAAACAGCTGAAGATACATTAACGCCAAGGGACTCTTTGACCCACCCCTCTCGTGCTGTCAAAGGTGCTTAACGGCCTAAAAATTGAAACGTGTTAGCCTGACCCCGTGGTCTAGTGGTTACGGTCGCGGATTTGGGATAAGCGCTGAGATGGGAACTTGGGAAGGCGACACACGTAAGTCTCTCTCACGCCAACCATCATGATGACGTTTTTCCAATTTTGCCCGGATCCACGGCCAAACTCTTATCACTTCCACAGGTACTTGGTGAGTCTATACCTTTCCCATTCTTTCTCTATGGCTGAAGTTTAAGATCTAATGGCCTCATACATGAGCCTGTAAAGGCCAGATAATGATAATTTTCAAATGTTAAAAATATTTTTATATGCTTGAAACAAACAATAATTGTCTGTAGCTCTCATCTATTAGAGATATGGATAAATCGGCCCCTCCATGTGAAAAACCGATTGGGACAGTATTGCCAATTAAATATATAAATAATCACTGAGTTCTCTACACGGAACAATTCTTTTTCATTGAATCGCAAAACAAAAAAAGATTTGTAATCTTAGTCGCATTCTAGGACATTTTCAAAGAACACTTTTTGCTCAAGAACCTGAAAATAATTCCACAAAATATTCCCGAAATGTTGAAATTTTAGTAACGTACTCATTAACTAATAACAAAAACTAAATGTTTAAAATGTAAACAATGTTGGATAGAGGATTAAAAATGAAACTATTTTCGAATAAATTGTGCTTTTTAGCACTTACGATATTTTTTTAAAGAATTTTAATAATTATAATTTGATAATAAATATGCAAACGTTGAGCAGTTGATAATACAGTTTCATCGAAAAAGATTACCAGGATTACAAACTGTTGTTATTTAAAAAAAGCTCACCAATGGATATGTACATGTGTGGCGCCTTCAAATGGTCAGGAATGTTCGAAGTTTTAGACTTGCCTTGCTTTTCCTTGCCTAGACGGACCAGCGGTTGAAAATCACTGGTATGTAGGGTGTTACAAAATAACACCAACAAATACTCCTCACGAGATTCCTGACGCGAAAGACTTAAAACTCCCGGGTTCAAATCCCCGATGGAGCATGGATGTGAATTTTAACTAGCATCGCATTCATAATCGTGATGGGCCGAAGTCAAAGTTACTAAAATTGGTCCATACAAAATAAAGTTTACAAAGTTTTTTTTTTTTTTTTTCCTGACATGAAAATAAGAAGAAGGAGTACAGACCATTGAGGGTGCACAAATGATTTGTTTTTGGGATGACCGAACGGATCCGGACCCAAGTTTCGGATATGCGGATCTCAGATATCTGGGGCATCATCATAGTTTTTCCCAATTTGTATGTATTTTGGGGGATTTTGTTTCAGCTACCAAATTATAATTCCTATTTTGGTTTCTTTTACACTTCATTTTAGAGTGTTGTGAGGGGAGAAAATGAAAGCAGCGTCATAGAAAGAGAGGAAATTGCTGAGTTATACATGGATTGCAAGAGTATTGTTATTGAAACCAGTCATATAAAATTAGGTCACTAACACATATATTGGAGTGACAAAAGGAAAAAATCGACAGCACCTTCTTGTCACTTCAAAGTTCCCCACCCTCCCCCATTGCCAACCGTGATTACCCTTTGCCCGGTGGCGTGGTTATCAGTCACTAGGGAATACACATCGCGTTGTTAAGGAAAGAACAAAAACAAGTCCTCCTCCCTCCCCTTTTTAAGCATGCATGGGTTTTAGGGGCGGGGAAATACTTAACTCCTTTCCCAGAATTATTTGCTTTTGAGATATAAAGCATGTATTTTAGAAAAAGTAAAGGATGTTAAAAAGAAATCCTGTCAAATAACTTTGGACAGGAAAACAATAAGGATAAAATACACAACTATCTCTATAAATTATATTTTTCGAGTTTCAGATACACTGAATTAAATTGGCTTTATTTTTGGCGTTTTGTTATTTACGGCTCAGGCCGGGATGAGGTAGGTAGGAGATGGGGAAGGTATTGGCCAGGGCCTTTCATAATTTACCATTCTGTCATCGCAGTTTCAGATGGATCATAATAACGAATTGAATTTTATTTATAGGTTTTAGGCATTTAAAGTTCAGATCGGGATAAGGAAGGGGAAAGGATTCGGGAAGATATCGGCCAGGGCCTATGTTGAAGGTGCCATCCCGGTATTTTCCTGATGTGCAGTTAGGATGGTCGGCCGCTGGAATCGAACCCACGAGCCCCCGAATGCTATGCCAACGTATCACCGAGCTATGGCTGCTCTGTATCATAATAACGAAGTACGAATACTGGGTCTTTGAATCTGCGACCGAGATCACACGAATCCATCGGACCTGATATCCGAAATCCCGAAGATCCGGATTTCAGATCTTCAGATTCGGGTTTCTGTTAACCGGATACTGGCAATCCCTACTTTGTTTCGGCAATATAGACTGCCGAAAATGTGGGGAAACAAACTTTAGAGCTCTATGCTTCCAATACCATTATCAATAGATATATCCAAAAATACATTTTCAAAAATTTTGCAAGGGATTCCCGAAAGGAAATAAAGAAATTTAAAACATTCTCTGGAGTAAACGGGGGAATTATTCCAAATGAGTACAGATGATAAACATATCACTGCCATCTTATCGACCAATGACTATCTCTTTTACTGATAAAAAATACACCAAACGTTCTTAGAAAAATGTATCCAAGTTACTCCTCTTTGTTATGCCACCACTCACCTTTGTCAAAATAAAAAAAACGCAAAGGAAATCTTGTTTGAAATATCGATTTCCGCAAACGAACTATTGTTACTTGCTGGAAGGTATTGCGATTCATGTTTATTTCGACCCACCTTTACTTGAGAAAATTTCTAGGACTTCCCTATTTTTATTGGGGAATTAACGTTTTTACATTTAACAAGTTAGAGCGGCGATTCTACTAAAAATCGCAGAGGTTCGGGTTCCTTGATAGCATTTAAGCCACGCAAACATTATTTTATATAAAATAGGCTGGCAACGCTGATAACTGCAGTGCTTAGGTTCGTGAAAATCAACAATATTTGTGTCCAATAATGTTTATGCCAACTTTGGCGCAGCTAGGTGTAGCTGAATGGAAGCACTTTCAATAATTGCAATACGGAAGAACTACACCAATCAAGACTGTTTCGGCTCTGCTTGTACACACTATTGTTCACAGTTGTATTTCGCCCTTCCCTATAGAAAAACGCTTAATTTCAACTATTAGAGAATTCAGATGTAAGTAGTGTTCCCCGCTCCTTAAGAAACTTACTTCTGCATATACACACAATTGTTCGCTATTATATTCCATCTTTTCCGTTAGAGAAACACTTACTATTAACAAATATTCATGTAAATATACGGGGGCAAGTCCCCTCTATCCCCCTCCGACAACTTTCCTTTGTTCCTACACGTACACTTTGACTACTTTTCGAACACCTCATGCATGTCTCTACACCTCATGGTTCATGAGATATATTTTTCGCATGCGCTGGCAGCACTGCAACGCAGTTTCTGGGGAGCGGGAACATCCGTAGTACGTTGCTATTGAGTCAAACAACGTTTATGCTACGTTTCTTGTCGCTATGACTGAAACAATGGAAGCAATGTGAAAAAATAATTTTACAGAAAATAGAATGGTAACACTGGTAAGTGGCTAGCTTGACAACGTAGGTCATCTCATTTTTATATTGTGTCAAATAGTATTCATGCCAAGTTTGGCGCAGCTAGGTCTAACTTAATGAAAGCAAATTGAACAATTGATTATTTTTTTTAGAAAATGGACTGGCAACATTGAACGGCTGCACCAATCAGGACGATCCCAGTGCGAGGTGGGTCAACATTGCCGAGAAAAAAAAAAGAAAATATTAGAACATAATTTTACACAAAAAAGCGGAAATTGAGAACCAAAAACCGGTGTTTGAAGGAAAACCGAAAACCGGTGTTTGGAGAAAAAAACTGAAACCGGTGTGTAAGAAAAAAACGAACAACCGGGTTTGAACAGAAAAACAGTATTGTCGTTTTTTTTTAAGTAACCGGTTTCCGGTTTTTAAATAAATCTGTTTCCCCATCCTTATTTATTACCTTTAGGCATCTTTGTGTCAGGCCGTCATGTTACTGGAAAGTCCGTCTTGTCCGTAATCAATCCTCATATGAACATTGTGAAGTGCCCCATAAAGGGACGGCCAGAAATTGTAAAGAGCGCTCCACAATGGGAAGAAAGAAATAAGATGCAAAACAAACTCTCATTATATACTTTGGACACCTTAAAGACGTCCTTTGTCTCCTCCATTGGACGTCCTGTGGAAACAAAATGGATGGCATAGATGCATCCAATGTATGTCCATTAGACGTACTTGTGCTATGTGGTTCATGTAATTGCAGACTGGTAAACCAGATAGCTTGGATTGATCTAAATCGGGAAAGACAGTGCAGAATGTAGCAGAGTTCGTTTAAACCGTGAGTAAAACAAATACACCATTGTCTGAGAAGTGTTAAAGTGTGTATGCAGTAATTAGAGCCTTCTATAATAAACAGAGGGGTAAATATTTCTTCAATCTGAAGCACACAGCAAATCCATTTCATAAAACATTTGTTTTTAATATATTCATACACATTTATTCAGATTTTTAGAAAATGTCTGATGAGAAAGTTTTCAAAACATTGGCAATACTGAACGAATATTCAAAACATATTTAGAGAGCACATTTTAGTTGTTCAAAGTGCTACCTGACTTCATTAAATCCTTTTCAGTTCTTTAACATTTTGAGCTTGGAAAATTTCGCATCGGCCATTTGAGTGTGCACCACTTATGTTCATTCACAGTTAAAAGGGTCCACCAACTCAATTTAAGTAAATCTGTAGCAAATATTACTATATATATATATATATATATATATCTATATATATATAT
>JAGDQP010002839.1:0-54211 GCA_022664845.1 Lepisma saccharinum
CTAAATGTTATTATAATCATGTGAGGGCGAATTACCTGTCCGTCACATATGGCGCTCGATATGGGACCGAATCCTCAGTTGTCCGACAACGAAGTCACGAATTCGAATCACCACAAAGCAAATGACTTACCACTGACAATATTTTTATACAAAACACTGAATATTATTCACTCTTTTTTCTTGCAAGGATCTTGCACCCTAACTACTAGTGGGCATATATTTTTTTTTAATCCCTAGCTTGTGGGCTATTTCACACAATTACATATACATTAATATAAAATACACTTGAAAAAATGACTTACCACTTATGATACACTTTTTACCAAATGAATGTATTTATCAGTAACAGACTTTTTCATAAGAAAGGTCCACTCCTTCTTCAAAGTCGGCGATGGAGTCCATAGTTTACAATGCTCCGTCGACTGTTTTCCAATTATGGTACCATCCATGGGATCCATTAACACAACTACCTTGTCACGGGGCTTCTCGACGCACAAATACGGTCCAAGAAATAGATGGAACATCTTCTTTATCACTCCACTGTCTCCTCCACTTCGGGGATGGTTTCGGATAAAGACAAGGTCGCCAACAGAGACGTTTCTGCGAGGACTTAGTTGCTTGTTCCTCTTATTGTTCCGTCTGTCAAGGATATCCTGTTTCCTATTACTAACCATGACCAATTCATCAGCCCATGATGGATGATCTTTCGTGTTAATAAGGTCTATCAATCCCAAATGCTTCTTTAAGGCGCTGTACAAAAGTTCCTTAGTATCGGTCTCAGCGCCGACACTCTTCACGACCCCGTGGATTTCACGTTTTATATCCCTTATAGGTACTGTTGTAGTGGTTACTTCTCGTACTACTGGCTCAGACATCGGGTTACAAGCACTACAAGTTCGACTCTCGATCTCCTGCTCGTAGATTCGGTCAACCAGATGCAAATCCTGTGCACGTGCCGTGGCTTCACGCTTCCGAAAGGTATCTGGACCGTCCATTTGTAACCTCTGATCACACATTGACTGGTAACCTGCTCTAGTATTGCCCCATTCAGATAAAGTATTCTTCATGCTCTCATCACACCCACGCTTACATTTCCTGGCATCGGTCTTCTTGCTCTTACTAAGCCTGCATTCACAAGACTCATCCTGCGGACAGAGAATATGAGACACCTCATGGACGCTGGAGTTCACTTCCTCATCTGGGCAGGAACCTCGAGCAGCTGACTCTGTTGCTTTCCTGGGCCGGTCTTC
Organism: Lepisma saccharinum; assembly: GCA_022664845.1. Lineage (NCBI taxonomy): Eukaryota > Metazoa > Arthropoda > Insecta > Zygentoma > Lepismatidae > Lepisma > Lepisma saccharinum. Next base: position 1,251 of record JAGDQP010002839.1, read on the forward strand.
CTGAACATCGTTCCGCATTATCTGCCTAAACAGCAACACTGACGTCTCGCACTCCTTGTGTCGGACTGTCATTTTCCCTTCTTGGAAATTAATGCGTACTCGATATTGATTAAGAAAATCCTTTCCCAACAGCATGTCTTGCATTAAGCCATCCACAACATAGAATTTGTGATGTAACTCCATCTCTCGTAGCTTCAAGGGCAAAGTGACCTCACCTCGTACTGGTTTCTTCCGGGTGCCGGAGTAATCGATGAGCACGACGTTCGTAGCAGGTCTTAATTGGGGATGTGAGATAACAGCGCTGATTTTCTTCCAAGTCCTCTGAGCACACAACGAAATATCCGCACCACTATCCACTAGAGCGGTAACATAATGATCTAATATCTGAATTCCAATTGTGGTATCATAGTTCACATTAATATTGGCTGTAACTTTCGGATCCGTCACAACTTCTGTATCTTCTTCACTGTTGTATTCCCATTCACTCATACACAGCACAGAATATTGTATTGGATATTTCTTGACTTGATCCACACAGTTCAAGCGTTCATTATGTACACTTTTCTCACTCACTCGTTCCACATTCACACGCATTTCATCGACATTGGTATGGGTCATCTCTTGGAATGGCGTCACTCCTTCGACCCGAAAGGGGGACGAGTTTATCAGTTTTTTGAATTGATGAGAGGTGATGGGGTAGAAGTTTCCCTCATCCTTTCACCATCCTGGGAAGATGGACTTCTTCCTGGTGATCGGGATCCATGGTTCGGTGACGTTCGGTCTGAGTTCGACACTGGACGCGTTCGGCCACGACCTCTTCCTCCGCGTTTCTTCGAACCACGTTGCTTCCCCCTCTGTGATTCATTACTTGTTTCTTGATTTGCTCTACCTCCTGACGCTGATTCGGTTCTTCCATCCTCCATTTCTTCAGAGCTTCGTGAGACACTTCCTCGGGTTTCTACTTCCTCTTTTGTAACGCTTCGAACAAAAACTGCTTTCCCTTTACCATCATCTTCTTTGCTCCGAGGGGCTAAGGGTCTTCTCTGCTCCGCTGCTTCATAAATAGTATCCAATTTCCGGACAACGTCTAGCAAATCAACTAGTGTAGTGAACTTTCCCGAAGCCAGCTGTCGTTGATAAGATATGGGTAATAAGCTGATAATAGTACTGCAAATCTGCGTATCTGAAGCCAGTACATCCAAGTCTCGTAAACGTCTAAACCGTTCGGTGACAAACTGTTTCACACTTCGATCCACGCGTGGGTTGAATTGTATTGTTCTGAGGCGAGTAATATAAGTACATACTACTTCCTCCGATTGGTAGAAGGTGATAAAGGCACGTCTAAAGTCTGCATACGTATGAAAATTACCAATTTGTGAATAAAACCAGGAAAGTACCGAACCTCGCAGCACAAACGGAATAATTTCTAACATTTTTCCGGGCGGAATACCCACTAGACTTGTTTGTCGGTCAAGCTGAGCCAAGAAAGCACTTGCGGTCATGTCATCACCATTAGGAAAACAGGTAAATAATCGTAAATCTGCTAGGCGAACCTTGACTCTCCTTTCCGGAACTTGTGTCTCTGATTCACTCTCTTCGAATTCCAAACGCCTCTGCCTTACTTCTCTCTGACGGGCATTGGATCTTCTTCCTCGTTCTCGTCGATAGTGTCGATTTCTACACTCCGTGAAGCTTCTCCGGCGTTGAATTCCAGTCGTACCATCCTCTGCTGACCTTGGTGGGCTGTCTTGTTCAGAATATCCGCTTTCTGGTCCTGTACTTGATTCTTCACACTTCACACATCGATTTACACTTACCCTTCCGACGTCTTTGATAGCTAAGTTGGGAGAACACTGAGATATAACTTTTTCCGGGGTATCAATAGCACCTGAACGCTGTGGAGGTAGTTCTTTATTCACATCGAAACATTGACCCGACACACATTCATCTACGTAATATCGCGACACGGTTTTGGTACTATTTGAACCTGAACCTGAATAGGATATGGGTGCCTTACCAATATGATCCTCTAGCTGTCGTTCAACTCGTTCCAGTCTTACTTGGTGTTCCTCCATGGTCCTACGTGTAGTAACTTCCCATTCCTCTAACTGCTCTTCCACCAGTGTTGCCTGCTCGTTGATTTCACGGCGAGTCTCTTGTCGATGTTCTTCGAGTTCCTCTCGTGTCTTCTGTTGTTGTTCTGTCGCCAATTGGAATTGTTCGTTGACTTCATTGCGTATCTCCTGAGGTTGTGCACGCATTTCTTCTCTCAATTCATTGACATCTTGTTGGAGCTCCTGTCTCTGGGCCTCAATTTCTTCCCGAATTTTCTGTTGATTTTTAAGGATCTCTTCCCGCAATTTCTGCTGCTGTTCGTTCATCTCTTGAAATTGTTCATTGATTTCATTACGTATCTTCAGCGGCTGTTCCTTTAGTTCCTCACTCAGCTTCCGGATGTCTTCATGTGTTTCCTTCATTTGTTCCTGGATCTCTTGTCGCTGTTCCTGGATCTCTTGTCGCTGTTCCTGGATCACTGCTTGCAGTTTCTGTTGCTGTCCCTGAATCACTGCTTGCAGTTTCTGTTGCTGTTCTTGGATCTCTTGACGCTGTCCTTGGATCTCTTGACGCTGTCCTTGGATCTCTTGACGCTGTTCTTGGATCTCTTGACGCTGTCCTTGGATCTCTTGACGCTGTTCCTTCATTTGTTCTAACATCTGAAGTAATAATGATCCAAAACTCTCTTCTTTTTGTTCCTTAGGTTCGGGTGATTGCGCTTCTGTACACTGAGAACAGATCCACGACTTGGTTAACGTAACGCCTGGGTCAGACTGCTCCTTCTTAACGCAAGAACTATCGCCCCTGCCAACGCATTCAACATGATAAGTCTTACGACACCGGAAACATGTAATAGTGCCACTGTCCGGTCGATTCTGTCCGCAACATAACCTAATTGCCTCACGTTCATCAATACCGGTGATACCAGTAGATTCAACGAGTTGCATTTCACTTTTTATTGGCTTCATGGTGTGGTCCTCCATAGTTCGTTCGCAACAACCGTTAGTGCATACGAGTTCTACTACAATGGTGAAAGTATTATGTCCAAGATGAACACACGAAAAAGTATGCTGATCAAATTCGTAACACGTTAATCCTCTTCTTCGTCCCGGGTTTCGGCACCAAATTAATATGACGGTTCTTGGTAAGTGAAGAATTCCTTCCTCCCGGAGTACCAATCCGTACAATAATTTACCGGGCAGTAATTAAACGTGTACGTCCCACTTCTCTTGAAAAGAGCGCCGCGGGATAATATAGCTTCCGTGATAACGAGCGAGGACAAAGGCAACCCTACTGCTCACCCTTGGGGTCCTGTATAATACTTCCAAACCAGTAAGCCAGTGAATTCCGGAGACAAAGGTTGGTGGAACGGTAATACCGATAATAGGTCCTCTGAGCCCCGAAATACTGTAAAACGCACAAAAACCAACAAATAGATGAATGTGTGCAAATGGCGGGAAACGGTCGCAAAGTGCGTGACGAATGTTGAAACGCTTGAAAATGGGTGAAAAACACTGTACTTAGGCAGAAAACCACGTTTTTAGTATTTGGAGCCCCGACTCAAAAATCCACAACACTTCTACTGACTCCGACCAAAATATTGAAAAATGTCACTTTTGGTGAAACTTCACGAAATACCTTAGTAGAAATGTTTTCTTCAGTATTCCAATAAATACTAACACTTTTCACACCATTTAGAGTACTTTATTACTATTTTTAGAAATCGAACTTTTTCCGGAATTATGGTATTCCGTCGGTATAAAAGGTAAGACATACACAAAAACGCCAATAAGTTGATATGTTACTACAAAGTAATGAATATATTTAATATTTGACCTGATTACAGGGCACACACACGATTATTCTTTTGTGTGTGCGTTTACTTCTGTAGGCACGTGATAATTTTACCAAAAATTGAGTGCGTTTGAATGTGTCAAAACAGGAGTAACATACACAATAATGCACTCTACTAATAACGAAACGATCAAAAATGAATAAAGTTTATCTGAATGCTTTTGACATAAATTATAAGAGATTATCGTTAATGAAAATGTTTATCGGCCGGGTACCCGTAAAGCGTTGAGCCCAACGTTACACAATTTTTACTTAATTCTGCGACTATATTTTCCTTACGCTCTTACGACGTTTACGTACACCTGTGCTCCATGAACATTCGAGTCCGATGAAGTATATTTTATACTTAACATGCACAACAATATTTATTTTTCATTAACAAGTAACAAGGTTGTACTTCACATTAGTTGACGGAGTACAATTACATTTCTCGACATTCGGCTTTAATCTCTGAACGTGCTTTGTTGACATATACCCGATAGGCACTGATCAAGAATTGTTATATTATATTTCAAGTGTCGCTTTAACAGACGTCCTGACAGTTTGAAGAAATTGTAAGCGACTTATATCACAATCTTTTTAATAGTATTATCTTTACTTTTACGAGTTAGGTTTTCTCTAATATTACTTCAGTTCAATGTACTTGTAGCGCGCGAGTAATTTTATTGTATCACAGTATTACATAATTTACGCTATTAGTATCTTTTTTATAATACAGGAGTTTTGAACTGACTACTTAGGTTCCGTACAAAACTTTTTTTTTTCTCTTCTTACAATTCTTGTGTTTGCATCGATTTTTTATTTATTTGCTTTCGAGTCCAATGAATGCTAGCAAGTTACGACTTACTTTATTTCATACTCTAATGATGCATTCGAGTTTGTAATGATGAATAATGTTGCCTAGATTTTCTCTACTATTTTGTAATTCAACAACATAACACAAGTAAACCGTACTACTACTACGACTCAAAACTAAATATACCAAAAGAATAATAGGATCCTTTATTTAGTTGAATTGTATTTCTTTAGTTATTGCCCACAGAAAGACTATCTAAACGAAGGCAAGGTAGAAACGCGTATCGGATAATCGACAACGACATTAACAATAGCGTCCGAGCATCAACAATCCGCGTTTAATCACGTGACTTCTTTTTTGTTTTCAAGAGCACTGTTGACGATATGTAACTGATGCAACGATGCTACACATAATCCGATGTCATTTCACTCGACACAAGAAAATATATCATCCTTTCTGAAGCTTGCAAATAGTCACTGCAAATATGTAATTAGATTCCAACAGGTTGTCTATAATTAAGAGAAACGAAAAAGGTTACCTTCAGTGCTGCATACAAGTCGTCCAGCAAAACGAGGTATACGTTACTTATTCCTTTGCGATAAGTATCCCAGCTTTTCGTCCTGTTTTTGTGTTCCTGTAAATCCTTGGAACTTACTGATCCTTTTGCACTATAAGTTTTATATATATAAGTAATTACACTTGTACAAGAACAGTCTTTTGTCGCTGACGCACATTTAATGTTTCCTCTCCGGTGCGGCGCGCAATGTCTTCTGCTGTATCGGACGATGCAATGTTGCCAGCTCTCTCGGGCAGAATTGTCCAGCACTGACACAAACATACGCCGGGCGTTGACTCAAGCGTCTCTTCATGCATGCGACGATATCAATGCGTGTCGGAATATAAAAATTACTTTAAGAATATCCAACTGCACTAAATGTTATTATAATCATGTGAGGGCGAATTACCTGTCCGTCACAACTATCACTAGAGGGTTACGAAAATATTACAAAATGTCTTCTAAGACGCCATCTCGGATCCAAAATTGTGAACCCCAAAAATTTATTTTCCACTCCGTTTAATTTAGATTTGGCATAAGGGTGTATTATCAAGGGTAGTTTAGAAAAATATTACATTTTGGTAAAGACGCCATCTTGGATTTAAAATGGCCGCCCAAAAACCATTTTTCATACCGTTTGAAATAGAAAAATGAAATTTCGTATGGTATACTATCACGAGTAGGTCACGGCAATATAACAAAACGTTAAAAATGTCGGCATCTTTAATTCAAAATGACCGCCTAAAAACCAACTTTCCAAACTATTGAAGCTAAAGAAACGAAATTTAGTATGTAGGTGTACCATCTCGAGTAGGTTACAATAAACAGGGAAAATTTCCCTTATGAGGACGCAGCCCCCCGGGGTTATGGGGGCAGATACCACCACACCCACCACCAACAACACTAAGGCTCGAACATCATGAACCTTGGCACCTCGCGCCAGCATCCAGTGTTCTTCTTACGTGCTGTCGCCAAGGAACTTGGCTCATCCATCCTCCATTTTTACGGCTGATGAACTTGGCTGAACTTTTCCTCTGGTGTTTTTGCTCGGATTTACCATTAGCTTAAAGTTAATTGGAAGAACAATTTCAGGTTTATGTCTCGAATTCGCCAGTTATTAATTGATTTAAACAAAGATTTATGATTCTATTAAATGGGGAAATTTATACAATACCCTAGCATGATTTGGAGCTTCCCAAAAATATTTGTTCAGGTAGTGAGCATATGTCTCACTATCCATTAACAGAACACGTATAGATAATGATGATAATGAAGAATTCTACAGATTATACGATTCATCCGACGTTATAATAATGACGAAATCATGATGGCTTAGATGAGCAGGTTACGTAGCTTGAATGGGGGGAAAACGAAGATTATACCTCAGGAATAGGAGATTTGTAAAATCTGGCACGACGGAAGTAATTTCTAAATAAATGGATCAAAAAACCAATGATTGATGGTTCGGGTCCTTATCCGAGAATATCTTTTTTATTTTCACTTTGTAAACACCACAAGGAAAGTGTTGAAAGGGCCACAAAATCAACTCTGCGCCTTATTTAGCAGCTCTGAACGTCGATTCTGTGTTGAATAGTGTTAACTTGTAACACCGGAACATTAGTGTTGAAGTAATAAGGGGAAGTTTCTGTCTTCTTAGAAAAATTGCCCTGTGTTAGAATTTGAGTTGAATTATAACAGATATTTTATGTTGTGATGCTATGAGCATAAAGATTAGGTAAGAGTTTACGTTTACTCGGAACGTAATGTTAGCCCCCAAAATACTTTTAATATCTCCGCAACACGAGCGGTAGCCATTGTTTTGATTACTAAAGAGATTTGCTTTACATATTCAAGTTATCGACAGAGGTCAGGAAAGCATGCTGCTGAAATCTTCCCACATAGACATTCTAACTTTCCAACGAATAGCAACTCCACCAGACTACCATCTGAATTCATTATGACTTGAATATGGATGTAAGTTTACGCAGCAAGTGGTGCTTAGCAATGGATATCTTAATAATATTACTTTTAACGGGTCTCCCCCCCGACGTTTCCTTCCCTTTCTGCTTCCGTGACTAACAACCTTGTCAGCTGTTTACAAACGTGAATTTATTGCCACGTGGGCGAGAGAAAATGCTTGAATGAATAGATGTTGTGGAGGATAGATCGATTGAACAAACAAGCACCCCCCACCTGGAATCTAAGCATCAATGCTCTTATGGCTAACGACTCCCACTGAAAATCAATCATTCCCACCACACTGCTCCTGATTTTTCTTTCCATCTAGTTGCAATATTTCGGTCGAGTCTTACATAATGTTGTAGGCGTATTGTTGTCAAGTCAACGTTGAAGGAAATAGAGCGAAGATCTTTTCTTTGAAAAATAATAACATTCTGGTGCTACCGTAACGACCTGTTATTGTCACAACAAACGCCTTCTTGTATTCAGTGTACTAAGAAAAGAATATAAGTTAAATACGAGGGTTATTTGGAAGACAAATTCCGGTTAGGTGTACACATTTTTTCCCCAAAGAACTTTGAGTGCAGAAATAAAAGTTTTGGGTAGACTATACCACAGAGAATCCTGTAGAGAAGCAATCCACATTCACAAATATTTACGCCTTTATTTCTGGCTTTGAAGAAGTTTCTAATCTTACCGCTAGATGCCTCTGAGCTCAACAACTTATTCTCTTAATCATTCTGATAAATTAAAGCTTTTGATTGGTTCGTACTTCCATATTTCAACTAAGAGGAAATGAACCAATAACATGATTTGTTTACCAGGATCTTTAAGAAGATAAGCTGTTGACCCTAGTGACATCTACCGGTGAGGAAAGAAACTTCTTGTAAGTCAGAAAGAAAATACATAAGTATAATCTTTTGTGACTGGTTATCTCCCAACCAATAATAGCTGAGGAGAACTATACGCCGTTTCAAGCTGTTTGTTTGAAATGACTCTGTTAGAAATCGGACGCGTCTCATCTCCAACGTTGTCAAAGTAAATTGAATTGAATTAAATTGATTTTAAGGGCTATAGGCCGAAGTAAACACACAGACTTACACACAGATTACACACTTACAGAGACTCATACAACGATGTATTTTACAATAAATGCTAAAATCGGCTACAATGTGTAATCAAATCAGGAACTGATCTTTCGCGAGTGAAGTGGCGAATTCACCATAGAATATGACAAGATTTTCTTTTGGTGGTTGAAAATCGTAAATTGGAGGCCCTAGGTAGACATTTGCTAGGATTCTTTTGTTTTTATCGTAAAAATCTAAAGTTGGAGTCCAGAATTTATGGGGTACACTCCTCAGACTACACTCTACAACTCTCTGTATTCTGAGGAAGGAAGTGATATACTTCCGAAATTGTTACGTTTTAAGATATTTTTGTCATTAAAGAATTCAGACTTGTCAGAAAGCTGTGTTTTTCTTTATACTAGATGGATACAAGGACATATTGTTATAATATCGATGGTGGTAAGAACTTGAAAGTATGGTTATACAGAACGGAGAATGAACTAGCAGAAGGAGTTTACAAGAAAAAGGAGAATAGGGTTCAAACTTAATAATATATTCTCATAACCAATTTATCTATGAACAAAGAAACGTCATGAAGTTTCTCAGCATGTATTGAAGAATGTTTTACAACGATGATTGAATCATCCTTTTAAAACATATCGTGTACTAAACGCACACAAAAAGTGTCTAATTATAATTCTGTGATGAGACATTACATTTATTTTAAATACGGAAAGAAATCACCATAGTCATCTTATATTTGTGAATTCTCAATTTCATATTCGTCTTCAGTTCATTTCATATTCTGAAATTTTAAGCTAGATTTAATTCCTGGGTAAATGTAATTATTATACAAACAGTAGATGGTCTCCTACTTTCTTACATCTAAGATTAAATTGTCGTTCACAAGTATAATATTCTTAAAGTGCTTCTGATTTAATTCTTTGTACAATGTTATTATCTAACACCTCGGATGTTTATGATATTATACAAAGTTTATTTCAGTTATTGAGTGTGTAAGGTTAAAGATTGCTGATATCGTATTAAGCGATATGGTCTTATAATTTGGTAAAGTACATCAGTTAAATTAATACTTCCAACTATTTTGCCCAATCTCTTCAATCTTATATAAAATGTGGTCTTCGGGCATTTGTAAACAGTGTAAAAGTAGCAGGATCATATCCGTATATGGGGATCTTCTGAGTAAATGTCAATTTTAAATCCTTTTGTATAAAGGGCTTATGTCTGTGTATTTGTGTTCGTCAGCAATGATATCGGAAGTACAAACTTAATCTTCGTACCAAGCAGTCGTATAGTTGAGTTGGTAGACTTAGGAGGTCCTAGATTCAAAATCAGCGGTCGACCATCCATACAGGGTATTCCAGAATTTCCCTTAATCACACTAAGCAAATGCCAGGATGATACCTTCGGTTTAGGCCCATGCCGACTCTTTTCTACATCCTAACCTATCCAGACCTGAGTAATAGATACCAAAAGGCCATGAATAAATTCCAAATTCCAAATTAGGAGTGGATAGAATATTCACTTGCTATATAGAGCTAGTCCTAAAGTAATCCTTTTCCAGATCTCTATCCGGATTCTCGATTCCCGATTCGTATCCTCAGTTCCAACATGCAGATCATGTTATCTGGATCCAAGTCTTAACTGATTTTGGATCCCGATCCATATGCCCCTCTAGCTTTTGGATCTTAGTTCAAGCATCAAGGTTAGCTGAAATAAATTTCGCAGCAACTGAAACCTACTAGGGAATGAATCTTTTACTAACATAATAAAAAAAAGGGCACACTCTTACCCACTAGGCCGTCATATCCTACTACCCCGTTTTTCGGAAACTGGGGGCTCCCGGGGAAATCACAAGCCAAGACAGATAACTTCTCGTTTACTCTCTATAACCTATACGTGATGACGAATATTGAGATTGTGGAGAGTCATGCTTTTCAACCATGCGATTACAGCCAAGCGCACAAGCAAAAGTCCTGAGACGACATAGTTATTGCGCCACCGACCACCATAGAAGTGCTCTATTGATTAATCTTGAGCGATTATTCACTTGTTTCGACGACCGGCGAGGTCCCGTCTCATCACTTTGGGCCCGGGGTGAGGGCACCTCTGCCCCATCCTTACGCCGCCACTGCTTCAAAGCTATAGAAACTGAGTTATTCCCCCTACTTACACCAGGCATCAATCACAGTTAGGTATCGGAATACCCATTGAGTGAGAATATTTCCCATTTGTGAGAAAATAAGTTTATCAAGATAGCGGCTCCAAGTATTTTACTAGCATTTGCTTACGATACGAAAGAGTTTTCTGCTTCTGCGCATGTGCGCAAACCACAGTGAAACTAAAAACTAATAACTTACAAGTAAAAGAAATTTCTTGGCGTTTTTCCAGGATAACTACATGTAACTGCAAATAGAACTGATTTTTTTTTCTGAAAAATTACAGGATTTATCGAGAACCTTTCCCAAATTTTAAACAGTGTACGTGCCTGTTAACTTGGAATAGTTTAACAATAATATACTTATCATATAACGATGACGAATATAGTTTTGTTCTAAATGTTTTATTCAAATTGTTATCTATTTACATTTGACTTTTTCTCTGTACTTTAAAATAAAATATTTTTTTATGTATAGAGAATCTTAACTTGAAATTAAAGCGATAAAAGAAACGTTGAATTCAATTCACAAACCATAAAATAATTTGAAACCCGAACATGTATTATCTGCGTACACTAGTTACACATGTATATAAAATATTTTATGACCATATGTCGTACGTTTAGTTTTGTAACAGTATTAAGCTAACTTCACATTTACAATTAAAATATTGGTTACGGATTTTGTTAATATGATAAACCATAGAGGTGACTGCCTGTAGTAAAAAGGAGTTAAATAGTGTAGTTAAGTTTCGTCAATCGTTTTTATTCTATTTGTTGTCCGTTTTATTAATAATATTTACAGTTGTTGAGCACAACTTTACACAGACAATAATAAAAACATTTACTACCCATGGAAGTTAAAATCAATACGAGATTGCACAGGATAATAAAAAGAGTCATCCTTTTTAGTTGAAAGCGAACACCACCTCCAAATAAAGAGTTGGATAGTATAGTTATTCATTTCTAGTTTGTATACTTCATTATAGCAATTAAGTAAGGAATAAGAATGCAATTCAAATATATGTAATCACAAGAAAAATATTTTAAAATTCAATGAATCTTTAAAAAAAATCTCTCTCCCGAGGAAACACCGTGTGGGTAAACAGCAAAAAATTAAGAGGAAAAAGAAACTTATTAACCATCGTTAAGAATTCTAGAATTATTTTTAATTATACATATTGTCTAATACAAAGTGTACATTTTAACACGAAAATATATTGAATAGAAAATAATGTACACAAAATTTCATATTTTACAGTTTGAACATTAACTGAAAGTAATTTTAATTTTTATTTATGACCTATAGGCATCTAAGGCTCAGGCCGGGATAGGGGAGGGGAAAGGATGTCCGAAAGTATCGGTCAGAGACTAAGTTGAAGGTATCATCCCGACATTTGCTAGATAGGAGCAATAACGCAGTCAACAAAGAAATAAACTGTTTAGGACATTGGCAAAGCAGAGATTTAAAGTGTAAATAAAGTGAAAGGGGAAAGCAAAGATTGAAGATTAATTAAAATGGATGACAATATTAATATTAGAAAGGAAAGCACAAGATTGGGGTGAAAGAAGAAGGTTTAATTTTTCTTCAAAGACCTACCGCTTTTGGGAAAACCCCTAATGATGATGGCAATAATTATCAATATCAATTATCAATATCTCACTTAAGCAAAAACTGTGGGTCCCGTCCTTAGAAACTTACACAGAATTCAAAGAGTGTAATATTTCATCTTCTTACTTTAGAGCAGACTTTGAATCAAAAAGAATGTTATCTCAATGAAACGCTCACGTTTTGAACGAAAAATGTGATCTTTATGGATAGAATTCCGATTTTTATGGATGTAATTTATTCTTCAAAATTGAAAGAGCGTTTTCTCATCTTTTAGAGTGGTTCATAATGCACCAGCATGGTTACTAGTCAAGTTTATTCTCCGCCATTTGTTACCGCAAAGGTTATCGAAAGACCAAGTCGTACTGTAAAATTAATCGAGCTTAGTTTTAAATGTCAACTTTTTCTCATTCATAAGAGCATGACTTTTCTTTGTTACTACTTGTGAAAAAATACTTCCTCTTGCTTCTTTTTTACAGTTTCAACATTTTATTGGGTCGATTTCGTCATGTTCAAAAGATGAAGAGTTTATCTGAAGAAATGATTCGTCTAAAAACTATTTTGCCTACTCTAGCGGCATAGAATATCGGACCAACATAGGTCCAATACTGGGTCAATCTTGATCGATATTGGTAGCTACAGACACAGTACTTGGCTGATAATGACCCACGTTGATCGATATTGGACGTTGTAGGACCAGTATTTGGCTGATATTGGCACAGCTTGATCAATATTGGGGCGTTACTGGCCTAAAATTTGGCTGATATTGGCCCAACTTGATCGATATTGGCCTTTACTGGCCCAGTATTTGGCTGATATTGGCCAACCTTGATCGATATTGGCCGTTACTGCCCCAATATTTGGCTGATATTGGCCAACCGTGATCGATATTGGACGTTACTGGTCCAATATTGGGCCGATATTGGCTCCATATTCTGCGCTGCTAGGGTACGTACATTCCCATCGAAAAGAACTACAATAGATCCACCTTTTTTCGAAGCGGAAATTTCTAATCTTTTCTGCGATGAAAATCCGCACTAAAAGAGTGGTCCCTCTTTCCGCTCTTTATTGATTAAATATTCTGCTCAAACGGAGTAGAATTCAGCTCCTTGAATTTAGTGTGAACAAGCTCGTTTAGAACGTCAACAATTCAAATTTGAGTATAAACATGGGGTTACTTAAGTGTAATTGATAATATAGAGAACTAGCATGTTCATCACTTATAGATGGTATAATGCCGAGCAGTCGTAGCTCGGTTAGTAGAGCCTTGACTTAGCAATCAGTAAGAAGGTCCTGGGAGCGTGTCGAGCGGTCGCCAATCCTGACAGAGGTATTTCCAGAGTTTCTCGTCAATCACACCGGGATGGTACTTTAAAGTAGGCCCTGACCGACTACCTTCCAGTATCCTCTCCGTTACTCTATCCCGGCCTAAGCCTGAGATATCTAAAGGCCATAATTCAAATTCAACGATGGTACATTTCGATCTGGTCGCTTTTCAATTACAAGCGTTATAAATTTACTTTCAGAAGGATACTTTATTTTTTTATTTTTTATTATTCCTTCATTACCTGTACATCACTTTCCAAGTCTTTCAGATCCTTGTAGAGCGGATCATTCTTTAGATTGAGAATCACTTAAGGGAAACAAGAGAGGACAAAACACAAAAAGTCTCATTAAGTAAATTTATATAAATAACAAAAATAATGTGAACGATTGCAGATAATGTTGCAATACCAAGATCAGGTAGTGCGAATCGATTTCTTTGCTGAGAGCCAAGCAATTGCACATTTTTGTAGGAGATGCAATTACAGGAAGACCTTGACGTGGATGGATTTTACTGCACTGAGAGTAAGTAGAGAATCTCCAATAAGTTCTTTAGAAGTTAATAAAGGAAGGGACTACTACGATTGAGTGAGAAGGATGAGTGGGCGAAAATAGGAAAAGTTTTTGAGAGGATTTTCCAATCAATCGGAGACCAAACGACGGACCTCAAGAAGACTTTACTAGCTTCAAGTAAGACTTGTGAGGAGGTGTTTCCAATAAAGCCACTTCCAAGTTATCGAAATCTTGATGACAAAAAAAAAAAGACTTACATTTCTTCTACCTGTTTTTTTTTTCCTCCAAAAGAAAATTTACAAGAAAACAAGTTCAAATGAGTTTTCGAGTGGACTCGACGAGTACGTATTAAAGCGCATATTTGGAACTAGCGCCATCTCTTTACATGGAAAAAGTGAATGAAATTAAAGAAGGAAGGCGGAGCCCAGTCGAGACATTGTGTTTATGGGTGATTCCGAAATTAAGGAGAATTTTGTCATTGAAAAAAAAAACAAACATAAAATTAAAACTTGGAGAAAGAATGTGTAATTTTATTTTTAAATATCTAAGAGCTAAACAAATACATACATTACTGTAGACGAGGTCAAGATTTTTGTTCTTTTTTTTTAATGTAATTTGTTATTTTGACAGACACAATGGTTACATTAGTGCTTTTGTTCAGAGCAATAAGACCCAACATTTGGTACAAACGTTACAATTCAAAATTTTAAATATATGTGTATAATATTTCATTAAATTTTGATTCAATATTCATCAAACTAATAATATACTGATTAAAGAAAATATCCAATTATATTATAGTGGCATGATCAGCAAACATTTGATGGAATTTTCCGAATATTTTCCTCCGAGTGCCTCTTCATAGGTAACATTTTAATAAGAAGCTACATAATAACTTAAATAATACATAACTAATTTTAATGATAAAATCATGAACTGTACATTATGGCAACCTCCATGCTGCATACAAACCATGGAGGTTACAAGAGTACACTTCACATAGCCTGTATTCAAAGCTAGAAGATTATAGTATCCAACGACTTCGTTTTTAGAAGTAAAATGACTATTTTAACAATAACCAGTTGAAAAAAAAATTCAATATTTTAAATAATAAAGTTAACAAATACATGGAGGTTACAAGATCAAAGAGTACGCACCTATGTTTCGAAGCTTGTTAAGGTTTTTCACGAACAGTTAACTGTGCACACACTTATCAACATATCACTCACAAAATGGCTGCTCTGAACTTCATTTTCAGAGCTAGAGACTGGACCGGGTTGCTTCCTGGTGGAAATTTTGGTAATATCTAAGTTTTTAGTATATTCCATGGAGGCTACCTCAAGATCCAGGGACATCTTCGCTTTAAATAAACCATTAAAATGACCTTAAAATTTTATTTCTTGTTAAGTAGTTTCATTATTTATGTTTTATTAATAAATCATTTGGATTTTTTACAAAATTTCCTACTTTTTTTTAAGTTTATTTTTCTTCTGTTCATGTTAAAACAATGTTGGTGGGAACATTCCACGGAGGTTATATTTCACATATATTTTCTTTTTTTAAGCAGAAAGATGATACAAATGCTAAAAAAAGACTGGGAACAAAGGATAAGGATTATTCTTTGCTCAAAATTTAGTTATTTTATTACTGTATATCTACCCGAGGTTGAAAAATCAGAGGGACTTAAAATTCCCCTTAATTTTTCGTTCACATCTTTCGTTCATTTGTTCCAGTTACACTGTTTGTTCCCCGTACTGTGATTTTAAACTTCGTAAACTTTCAGCCGGCTTCACCTTTTCCTTTAACAGTAATTTGTTAGAAACATAGTTAATCCAGTACAAGAGACACACCGGTTTTCGCTATTTTCTTTTTACAATGCTGCGCATGCGTCATCACATTATGGCGGCCGTGCTACTTCAAAAAGTCTTCGTCAACATTGAACGACCCTTATAACAGTGTTTTCAGATGGAGGGATTTTTTCTTCGCAAAATGGGAAATTCTGGACCACATGAAAGGGAAAAAGGACCAAAAATCGGGAAAATTTATTGAATCTTTTTTGGCAATTCTTGTTTTAATTTTCGGTAATTTTCAGTCAACTTTATTTTTTATTTTTTTTTTACAAATATCGGGATTTTTTTCAGTATTTTGAGGCTAATATTGAGACGGGAACTTGACAGCACTACCTTACAATGACTATAAGAAACGCAATCCTTGGAATATGTTGAAATACTTGCAACAACATTCCTTATAGAATATACAATATTTTACAGAAGATGTTTCACAAGCAGTCTGGTAGAAATAAATTGTAAGTAAAATGTGGTTTGTGAATAACCAGGCAAAGTATACTTTTCACATTTGTATAAACATCCTGGTTTATTGCAGCTTACAAACGTTAGCCATTCTAATTACAATAACAATTTTCAAAAGGAGAGAAAAGAGACGAAAATTCCGCCCCCTTGCGAGCTACCAAAGAATGTAAAGTATTTGACCGGCAAAGTGGAATAATTCTAGTTCAAAAGGAAATTGAAAAAAGGAAGCTATTTCAGGTAGAAATTGTGTGTTTCTTTGCTTACAAAAGACAAAAATATCAGAGTCTGTAAACTATTCCCAAAGCTGTAATAATACCACAAAGCTTAGGTTAGATTGTAACACAAAGGGCTCTTCTCATATCAATTTTCTCTTTGGAGTGCTTTTGTGTTATTTGTTCGTTATAAGTATAAAGGAGTCTTTCTTCGGTAAACAACTGTTGATATTAAATTATGATTTATTTCAGACAATAAAATGGATCTCTAGAGGCAACCATTTATATAGATACTTCCTAGAATTCTTTAAGATTATATTCTTTGTTCAGTCAAGTCTAATTAAATACTGGGACTGATTTATTGTTTTCTTTAAATCGTAAGTCCTTTCACCAAGAAATCGCAAACCTTAGTGCTCTACTGACGGCAACAGTTCCTTAAGATAAAAGTTTAACTTCTCCCTTGATTTCATGAGTCTTCTTCAGATGATAATTCTCTCTGCGCAAGGACGTTGCAAGAATTCCTCCAGGATTTTCAGTTTGGAGGGTGTAAATGGAGTTTGGGACGGTTTCTATCGATTTTTGACAGCAAATTTATTTACGTTGGGGGCTGTAGTCGAGAATATGGGGGTGACAGTCCCCCAAAGGGGGGTATGGTGGAATCACTGGGACGTTTTGTATGGAAAAATGTTCAAAAATTTTACAAAGAGATTAATCTCAACAGTGAAAATTATCCGGGTCTTCTAATTGTGGACTGGGTGATCTGTCTTTCAATTGCCAGTGCTAGTACAGTGATCCCACTATTATAATTGCCGGAGGGCTACTTTACGATCGAGCTGCCGCTGCATGTGCAATTTCAGGTAGTGGAACCCGAATTTACGGAGTTGCCGGCGGGTGCTATGCTATTGAGCTTCTACAGCAGTCGTAGGTAGAGCACCCGACAGAACGACAGCTTGATGAGCCAGGTTCAATTCCAGATCGCATTTACTCTGGGGTTTGCGTTTCGTTCTTCAATAGTAAAGGTACAGGCATTCGGCGCCCAGATAGCACATATGTTTGAGGGATGTGCCAGGGACATTGTGAACTGCCGAATCGTATCCCGAGATATTCAGAAGGTCCTCAAGACGTCCCTTGGACGTCATGCTGGGATATTCCAAAATCATCCTGGTGGTACGTCCGACGGATGTCCCACAGAAGTTCCAGTGCTGACATGAGCATGAATACATTTCTTTTTCTTCTTTTTATAATCGACGAATGTCATTTGAGGAAATTGTGCTGACAATGAGACAGCGTTCCCAACTCATATATGCATCCCACTGTCCTGACTGGTGTTTCACTCAGTATTTCCCAGTCTCACAAGAGGTAAATTCTGAGATAGTACCTTCGCATCTATATCCATAGACAGCCGCTTTTCCTACATTCTTATTCTGTTTCCTATCTCGGTCCACTTAAGATGCGTAAATGCTATTGAAAATTAATTCAATTTCGTGCAAAACACTGTAACGAGGTTCAACTGTCGATTGTTTTTGCGAGTGTGGTTTACGATACGCAACTTTTTGTTGTTTTGAACTTTGATGACAAGAATACAAGGCTTACAGCTAATACTGTTTCAATAAGGAGAATCGAAGATGCCTGTGGCTCATAAAAGCCATTTCGTCACTAGACCATTAGAAGAGGAAAACTAGGATTACTTGACAATTCTTACTAGGGAGCTATAAGGTATGTTACTTAATTCATGGACTGACAAGTGCGTGTAAAATAGCGCCTTAAGAAATGTCTAGGAACGAAGTATCATGAGACTCTACAAATTGCTTCTGAAGAGACCTGGCCCATTTCTTACTCTAACCTACCCACAGTCACACCCCTGTCTGCACTTCATTTTATTTTCCATCTCTTGTTGCCGACAACTTCCAAGTCACTTTTCTTGAAAACCAATTGAAAAGTACAGGGGAAGGACCAACATGGTTCAAAATAAGGTTTTCATTGAAATGAAAAGAAACTTCTCAACATCTATTGTTTTCCCTTTACTCGGTTTTTTAACGTTTCAATACCTTTGAACTCTGTTTTTCCGCTTCACGAATTGAATTGAATTTTATTTATGGCCGTTAGGTATCTAATGTTCAGACCGGGATAGGGGAGGAAAAAGGATGAGGGAAAGTGTCGTCCAGGGCCTAATTTCAAGGTGCCATCCCTCCATTTGCCTGGTGTGACTGAGAAAAAACTGGAAAACCTCAATCAGGATGGTCAGCGGCTGTGATTGATCGACCTCTCTGAGCTATAGCGGCTCTGGACTTGCCATGTTTAAGATATCTATGAAAGGAATTGAATGACATCATATTCTCGATTTCACATATTTTGGACCTTGTTGGTATTTTCCCTGTACGTTACAATTGAATTGAATTGATTTATGGTCTTTAGGCATCTTTGGCTCTGAACTTGTACCTTTCAATTCGTATAGTTGTATGATACTTCGTTTCTAGATGTTTCTTGCTATGCTCTTTTGCACGCACTTGTCAGTTTCTAAATAAAAATAGCATAATTTATGATTCCCGGGTTAGCTGAGAGTTTTACAGTTGTTCTCAGCCCCCAAAAACAGGACCTACCCACCAGTTGTCCCGTAGACATCCCCAAGAACATCGCTCGGAAAAAAGATGGGATATCCAATGGAAATCCCTGGGATGTCCGTGGAATATATGCAGGATATAGAATGTCCTAAAACGCCTCCTTTGAAATCCCATGTAAGTCCCAATTATGTCCTGTGGGTTGCTCATGGGAATCCAATTTTCGGGACGAAAACGGACACATAGACGTCCCAGGGAAGGTCCATTTGATCAATGGGATGTCTCTTGTACATCCGAATTTCCCGGGCAGGACGTCGCTTGAACGTCCTTGCGACGTCCTTATGCTACCTATATAGGGTACTGTGCTTTACGTTACAATAGTGCCTGTGTTTAAAACAAATGTTGTATTTTTGACATGTAATACAGTACTAAACTACAGTATATAAATCACTATGATTCCCGTTTAACCGGATCACCCGTGGTCCCATCGGATTCGGTTAAACGAGACTCTAGTGCAGGCGTGTGCAACTTGGAACATTGGGTGGGCCAATCACAGAGCACTAACTGGTGTCGTGGGCCTCACAGTTGGTATATCATTTCTACTACAATTTATTAGTATTGCATTCAATGATGGAACATATTCATCGTAATTAACATCACAATAACACAAAACAACTGTTATAATGGTAACCAAAATATTTACTCAGTAAAGAGAAGCAGAATAATGTATTTATACTTACAGTTTTAGTGGGAAACTTGACCGTTCATGTCCTGAACCAGTCTCTCAGCGTTCGGGACTACACTAGATGCTCCAACGCGGAGGCAGTTTTCAAGATGGACATCTGATCTCCTTGACCTCTCCTTGGACTTGACCCGCTTCATGCGAGAGAAGAGTTGTTCACATAGATATGTGCTGCCAAACAATGCCATGGTCCTCATGTTGAAAAGAGCTAAGTTGGGGTACTTGTTGCATGGAAAGTATTTCGCATAAAAATCTTGTAAGCAGGTGTCTTTAAATATCCCTTTCAAAGCAACATCTTCCTGAAGATCAATAAGTTCCATCTGCAAATTGCCAGGAGTACTACTAACGTCAACGCTGAGTGGTGATGAGAAAATACTGAATTTCACTTCCGCTGTACTGAAGTCTCTAAATCGGACATTAACTTCTTCAAACAAATCTGCCAATGAGTTTGTGTAGAAAAGGAAGTTACAGAATGATTTATCACGCTGCAACAGGATTAGAAAGTGGGAAGCGCTTTCATTCCTCATTTGATTTTCCCACAATTTTAGCTTCCTTTGAAAGCATTTGACATGTCCATAAAGTTCATGAGCCAACTGATCTTGTGTCTGCAACTTTGAATTCAGATCATTCAAGTGACAGGTAATATCCACAACGAATGCGAGGTCACACAACCACTTATCATCTCTTAACTGCGCCATAGGTTTTCTTTTCATGTCCATGAAAAGTGCCACCTCTTTTATCAGATTATAGAAACGCTGAAGCATCTTTCCCTTGCTCAACCAACGTACTTCAGAATAGTAGATCAGATCTTCCTCCTCCGTTTCCAGTTCGTCTAGAAAGGCTTTAAATTGGCGGTGACTGAGGCCTCTAGACTTTATGTAGTTCACACAAGAAACCACTGTATTCATGACATGGGCAAATTTCAACGTTTTGGCACAAAGGTTCTCCTGGTGTAAAATACAATGGAAAAAACACACGTTACTGATATCAATTTTTCTGTCTACTAATTCTGTCTTTATTTTTGTTACAGCCACTACATTCGGTCCAACCATTGAGGGAGCTCCATCAGTCGATACCCCACACAGTTTTTCCCATTTGAGCTCATATTTGTTAATTGCGTGCTTTACCTCATTGAAGATATCTTTCCCCGTAGTGCTACCGCTCATAAGTTGCAAGGCAAGCATTTCTTCTGTGCAGTGGAAATCTTTATCCACCCTTCGCACGAAAATAGCTAACTGGGCTGTGTCAGTGACGTCACAGCTTTCATCCAAAGCTATTGAGAACGCCTCGAATTCATTGACAAGATTCTTCATGCTCGATACAATATCGTCTGCCAGGCTATCTATGCGCTTAGTAACTGTCCTGCGAGATAAACTGATTCGTTTAAACAAGCTGCTTTTATCTGGACATAAAACATCTGCAACTGCGACCAAACTCTCTTTCACAAAGTCACCATCAGAAGTAAAACTTGCATTGTTTTGCATTTTTTTCACTAACAATGAAACTAGCGCGAACAATTTCATTAACATCGTCGTTTTGTTTTTTGAAAAGTAGTTGCTGAACACAAGTTTTTCTTCGGGTTATTTATTTTGTCTTGGCGAAGCTGTCCTTGTAAATCATCAAAGCTAGAATGTTCCGAAATGTAATGTCTCTTGATATTATACTCCTTCATTACAGCAATAACTTCCTGACAATTAAGACAAAGAGGCTTACCTCTCTCATTGGCGAAAAAGTAATCGTAAATCCATTTCTAGAGAAATATGCGACCTTCGGTGTCTACTTTCCTTTTCTTCTGTGACGATAACATTGTTAACTATACCTACTAAGTTAGCACAACACAACACAAAAATCACATAAACACTACACCTCACGGTACAGTCACCTAACACTGCATCACCCACAAGGAAGTCGTTAAAGTTTGCATACACACCTACGCAGGCAAGAACAAAAAATCCAACTGCCGTGGCCATGAACCGTTATCTTTCTCGTGAGCCGCACTTGAGATCGGTGTTGCCAACTTTGTGTCTTTCTCGCTAGATCTAGCAATCCTTATACCGGGAGAAATTTCCCTCTACTACCAACTGCTCTAGTCCCGCACTTGCCCAGTGCTTGTATTCACTGCGTTGCCACGTTTCGCACTGCGTGATCGATGGAAAATTTCCTGTTCACCCTTAACAGATTTTGTAAAAAGAAAATAAAAATTATAATAATTCTTCCCGCGGGCCGGCTGTTGCACATGGCTGCTCTAGTGTATTCCATATGAACCTCGCACATTGTTTGGTCTCTTTAATAACCTTATTTGAATTCTTAACACAAAATGGTCTTATCTTTTATATAACTACTACCTCTATAACATGAAGATTCAAATCGATTATTGCATACTATTATTTTAGTCAGATCGTATTTTTCAACGTAGTAGAACTAACCTTCTTTAGAAATGTATTAATTTCCACAAAAATACTTTAATTTATCAATTTGTAAGGAGGACACTTCTCATTTTCAAACGCCATTACTTTTTCACAAATAATGTCGTAAGAATTTCCATTAGTACTTGTCAACACAATCACAATTCATACACTGTCTAGCAACATAAACTGAGGACATCTAGTGACATTACTTTAAAGCAACAACATTAAAAATACTCTCAAATTTACTGAATTTTTATACATCTCTAGAATGTATATTGAGTAACTCATATATTTATTCTTATATACGTACATAAAGGACCAAATTTCTGCTGTAATGTATTATACAATCAGCTCCAAAATTCTGTAAGTTGTCGTAAAATTTATTCTCCAATTGACTTTGGAATGGATAGACCGATTTTAATAGCTCTTTTGTCACTTACAAAGAAATCACATTCTCTGGAAGTTACGTGAAGCCATAGTAAAATCGGGTAAACCATTTTAAATTTGTTAGGAGAAAAACTTTTACTACTGGTTACAAACTTTTGGCGCTGGCTGTACATTACATGGTAGAGGAAAGTATCCAAATTTCGTCCACATATTTGGATGCTAATAAAATATTTTGCAATCCTCATGACAAGTATGTGAGAATTGCACCAACTTCTACAGACGTTAAAGTAAAAATACAGTGTGATTCGACAGTAATTTCGTCCATATTGCGTCCGAAATTATTAATTATTTTTCAGAATAACACAAAAATGGCTCTTTGAAATAAAAACTGGATCGTAATTTCGCCCGCTGTCCACTGTCTAAAACATTTACAGTGATTGAAACGTTAAAAAAGTACGACAAATATTCTTACGTCCTAAAGTGGAATACTATGAACATACTTCTAATTATGCATAAAAGCGTGACGGACCTCGTCTCCTCGAACATAGCCACCCACTTCAGTCTAATCCTTTTCGGTTTTGCCGCTCTGTTGAATTTCAATTCACATTATCATAGCATATCTTACCAAAGCTGGTCCATAACCATATACTGTGCCCAGAGTGTTATTTGTTGGAAGTAATGAGATAAATTCTCTTACAGCTCATGCGTTTTCCTTGGTACCTTATTAGCTCTTTTTTTTTTGTAGGGAGGGACAACCTTTTCCCGTAAAGTATTAGCAAACAAAACCTTTTGTATGCGCATATTGTACTCAGAATGTTCGACTAACAAGTTTTGTTTTACGGAAACTTTATTCAATATTGATCAGGTACAGCTGATTTTATCGTGTCGCATGACTGCATCAATGCTGTCCCCTAAGCTGTATATTTAACGATACTGGAATGCTCGATCAATGTCCGAAGTTAAGCACCAGAGCAAGTAGTTTAACTCGATCGTCTATTTCCAGTCTATTCCAACATTGACAAAATTTTCAGTTCTAACTCAGTTTTTTACGCTTTAATAGAGTCGAATTAAGTAAAAAGATGGAGCTAATTTCCACCAAAATTATTTTTGCTCCAAAGTGAAGTTAACTCACTTTCATTC
Organism: Lepisma saccharinum; assembly: GCA_022664845.1. Lineage (NCBI taxonomy): Eukaryota > Metazoa > Arthropoda > Insecta > Zygentoma > Lepismatidae > Lepisma > Lepisma saccharinum. The sequence goes on from JAGDQP010002839.1 coordinate 24,918, forward strand.
AATGTATTAAAAATATACATCAATCTTGTCGTGCGAAATACCGTTTTCTCGGTCGCAATCTTGAAACAATGGCGCAAAAATTTTCGAAATGTCACCAAAAACATCATGTGGGTTATCAAATTACAAGGAATGTTATGCCGAACACGATTGCGGTATTTGATTTTCTAGGTAAACAAGAAAAGCTCAAAAATGGTTTTAAATGAGACCTACAAATGTTACAAAGAATAATAGTAGATGGAGCGAATTCTATTTTTTGTTTCACTTCTTTAAGGTGATATTATATGTATATCTGTGCTCTAACATCCATGGTTTCAAGAGACCATCCCATTCGTTAATAATCTTGATTTTGCTAACGGAGATGGTTGGACCACAGTTACATGGACCACAGTAATTTACTCAGTATTCCTGTTCGATAGTTTGACAGTACCTCCTCTTTCTCAGTGGGAGTTAGAAAGAGTTCCAAATTACATTAGAAAGTGCTGTTTCGTATGATTTACACACAAAACAAAGTCAGCTTTTTCTTACGTCAAACTCTTCAACTGTGCGAGATAGGATTCACTTCCAATGAAAAAAAAACGAATGACCAAAGCTGTTGTGGAAGAAAGGATGGGACCTAGAGTCTGCGAGGTAAATGATGAAAAGAGTATCTTGATAGAAAAAAAGAACGGTCTAATATTACTTTCGAAAGAGCATTTTTTTTATATATTTTGTAATACAAGACACTGTTCAGAAGACATACTTCATTCAACTTTTGGACAAAGTTCCTGCAGATGTCACCCCCTTCGTCTTTTGTCGCTCCTGTTAACACTTAAGAGAGTGATAAGAAAAATGTTCTACCGTTATTCAACAGCGTCGTCTAAAGATAACGTTTCAAAGCTGTTACCCGGAAGAAAAAATATCATCTACCAATGGAAGTGACGGATTTTCTTTGAAAGATAACACTGGCATTTTGAATGTAAAAATATACAGAATCTGCTTTCATCCGTTAAGTCTTTTGAAGGACATCTCAAGGACAATCTATTAACGAAAGCTTTGGAAAGAAGAAACCAGAATCATCAGAGGACAGTTTAACTTTAAAAGGAGGACACTTCCAGATAGTTTTCGTTTTTGACCAGAAGTATCCTCAGTATTTAGTAACAATTTCCGTAAAACATGAGAGGTTAAATTATATCAAATATTATGTCATGAAAACTGCAATTGGTTAATAACCGACGAATAATTTTCTTGATATTTCGATAACATCTTGTAATGTTTTAAGAGTCTTTCTTATGTTGGCCAAGACTTCAACAATAAATTAAAAATAAAGCCTTGGCCAAATTTTAAAACAGTGATGACGATCATCATTAAGGAGGATTTTAGTCAATAAAACTTTACAATAGAACAAAACACGGAAGACAATATTAGCGAAAAACTGCAAGAAACCAAACTCCGAATATCATTAAAAGTGGGTCAATAGATGGCGCAGAAAATAAAATTCAGCTAACTGTTCAGTATCGTATAGAGAAATATATGAAAGCATAGGAGCTCATTGCATTAGAACGTATTCTAATTACTAGTATTACCAGAAGCTTCAGCTAGCACCATTCTTTTGTATTTTAACATTAAATTTGATGAAGATATAATGTCTTCTAGTTATATTAGTTCAGCTTCTGATTAAGGAAATCTGGATGGTTATTTTAACCAAAAGAAATTATATTCTGTAGCCGTTATCTGGCCAAATTTTGGACAACATGATTGTTCTCTATTTAGTGTTTATCAATGATCTTGAAGATTTTCCCCCGACTAAATCTCAGTTAGGAAATAGGAATCAAGAATTTATGGAAATCTCTACAATATCTGTTTCATCAGATTGTGCTTAGATATATTTACGCCAGTCTCAAACAACAGTTTATTCCTTTCGTCAAGCCACTGAGCGCTAATTCAGGAGAAATGTTTGTACATGGTCCAAATGAATAACAGATGCATTTATCGAAAGAAACATATTTGAAGATATTTTGAAAAGGAGCGAATACAAGCTGGTATGATGAAAAGGTCAAGGACATACTCTCCAAAATATACACGTCTGGTAACTATGGTAAAAATGCGTATATACACTGTTAAAAATGTATGTTCAGTTGGCTGAAAAAAAAAAGTCAGGAATCTTGCTGAATGAAACGTGACTAACAACACTCAGAAACCTTTCAGTTTCCAAAAATGTTCAAGGAAAGAATATTTAGAAGAAATTATACAGGTTCACAATCTGAGTCTTAATGACAGTCTCAATGGAAACCTACACAATAGTAGAGAAAATTTCCCAGTATTGTTTGCTTGAATATTTTTTGGAAACTGAAGGGTTTCTGATTTTTGTTAGTCACGTTCCATTCAGCCAGTTTCCTGACTTGTTCCAGGCAACTGGACGAAAGTTTTTTTAAAAAATAGTGTATACTGTAATTCTAAATTTCTGAGTATTACACTGTAAAATGTGGACATTGAATGCGACAAGACTCAAAAATTAAGTTAGACAAAAAGCAATGGAGAGATGCATGCTAGGAATAACTAGGAGGGACATTGAAACAAGCTGATGGATTCACGCACAATCACAGGTAGAAAATGGGATCAAGGCTCCGAATATAATTAAGTGGAGATGGACCGGTCCCTTAGATAGACGAAAAATCTGATTTAAAATAAAAAATGTTTCTTACTGCAAATCAGTGGCGAATCCAGAAAGGGGGCGCAGATGACGCGCGCCACCTTCAAGGCAAAATAACTTTTTATAGCATTATTTCAACAATTTATCTCAGAAAAAGCTTCGATTTGTTTCCGAATAAATCTAATTTATCTAGAAATATCAGTTTTTGGGATATATTGGTGGCATATTCAATGATATCACTAAAACATTCACTAGAATAACGATAAATTTATAGGCCTACTTAAAAACTACACTTAGTGGTAAAATATCGAAAATATTCCTGGGCTATTCCACCTGCACCCTTTCGTAACGAAAATTCTCGACACGCTGCTCCTCCAAATGGTACTCAGTTTTCGATTATTATACATGAATTTCTTTCTATAAGAAAAAACACACGAGATAGTGTATCTTCAGTAATTACGTTAAAATTACTGTAACGATTTTTTTTTTAAAATAACAGCGAGAAAATAACTATAAAAAGAAAGTCAATTATAAAAGAGAATTATTTTCAGTTGTTTGTTTAAGAAATTTCATTTTGGTCTCTGTGACTCCAAGAGTTTTTTCCATTCCATCAAAGGAGATCACAAGGGACAAGTTTTGTGATAGTCTCTCAGAGAGAACGTTTTATTTGCTTCTGCGTGAGCTGGTTCACTGGATCCAACCATTTGTCTAATGACTCCAGCTTCTGTTTTTCTTTTTCTCCCCCCCCCCCTCCTTTTTTAATCTCTCTATTTCTCTTTGGATGTTGAAGCATCAAAAGTGTTTGTAATTTTTGTTAACTTTGTGACCTTTTTACTTGTTTGCTTTTCTATCTTTTTTTCCCCCTTCTTCTTGTTCATTCTCTGTGCTTTCTTTGTATCATGTTTCAGAATTTTATTTCGTCTGTTTTTCAGAGTGTTGTTTATCCACAAAAGGCGCTTCAACAAATTGTTAGTGTTTCTTTCTCGTTGTTTCTATTTTTCTTGCTCTGTCTCTATGTGCTTAATTGTAGCACGCTTACAGAAGTGTAAGGCCAGTCTCTTTCAAAGTAGCGTCCATCATTCATCATTCTAACAATATAAATTCCAAAAATACTGACAGCCCATGTCGTACAAACAGCATATTATCCATAAAACCAATTTAGTATACAGGTGACCTAGTATACTTTTTGTGACCCAGCCTGACACGGACATAAGTGACCCAATGACCCATTCTAAAACTTGACCCGAATGACCCGGTCTTAACTAAATACTGTATGACTTGGTGACCCAATGGTCGAAACTTGACCCGGTGACTTTTTTTGATCTGATTCGACCCTATCTTATTCCTGTGAATTGAATCAATCTTTATTGTAATTTGTGAAATTCATAAATTCTTTCAAAATAGCCAATTTGAGGGGGAGGGGAGATATATTTTCACAGCTAAATGGGTATTCTTGTTCTTTCCAAGCGATATAGGACTATTTCTACATGTATTTTCTATTGTTAGGGCTTTTTCGTTGTTTGGTCACCCTTGAAAAAAAAACACTGTTCAAACACAAGTGTATATAATTAGAAAAGAATTAACAACTCTGCTTTGCCGTTAGGACTATCGGGTCGAAATCGAGTCACCGGATCTGGTCAGGTTCCAGACATAAACCCGGTGACGCGATCCAAAACCTGACGCGTTTCAGTTCTGGTTTTAGGTAACTAAATTCGCAGTTACACTTTTATAATGAAGACAATTGGTCGAATTCTTGTATATAAATTGCCTTAATTTTACTTTTTATAATCAAACGTGTCAGTTCAAGATTTTTGTCTCATTGAAAAATCAGTGTTATCAAGTTTGAAAGAACCTAATTGATAATGTATGCAATCAACACTATATTTAGTTTTAAAACGTAAATGAATGCAGAAATGAATCCAAATGAATGGTCTTATCGCCCTAATCCACACGGCTATCGGATTGGCCACAAGTATTGGAGTAAATTGGAATCAAGAATGGTCGTCTTTCTTGTGTCTTCACTCAGGATTACAAAATCAATTAGATAAAGAGTTTGTTTAAGTAGGTGTGAAACGTTTCTACTAAATGGTTCATTAAGATAGATCAAAACGCCATGCTTTCAACCACAAAACTTGAATGTGTATTTCAGCCAAGGAAAACGAGCCAAGAACTCGCAGCGGGAGATCAATCCTTTTCTTAATCTGTCCCACACGCAAGGAAGTTGAAACACCAGGAGGAAACACATACACACGCACACATCCACGCATACATACATAGTGTATGCACTTTGAGAAAAATGAAAGGATCACGTGAAGCATTAGTGAACGCCCATTCCGTCTTATAAGTAGGCACGTGACATGCACATTTTGAAATGAAGTCGCTTTGTCTTCCATCCAAGGCTTGTTCTTCCTCATACACCGCTATTGATTTTATTAACAATGCATATGAACTTGTATGTGTATGGGAATGTGTGGAAGAGGAGGAAAAAAAAGAATAAGTGAGATAAGTACAGAACCAAAGAGTTAAGACGTAGAGAATGACGTGTTTTTACTCCAACAATACATAATTTAAGAAAACGTATTTGATTTATTCTTTTTAGCCTATGTAACTAAAGGGTACTCCCAAACTTAACGAGGTTATTACTGACATTTAAGCAAAACTAGAGACTATCTTTACCGTTTATGGAATCCAGATTTCGAGATACAGAGTTTCCAACTTGGGGCTGAAAATCGAGTTTTTACTGGGGTAAATACTGGATAAAGCAATTTCTCGATAATCCAGAAGCAATACATGAACTAAAAATTACATTTTCAAAGCTAATTTGAACCAATGCATGGTTAATATTGGTAGTTGACAAGTGATTTCATAAGGCATAGTTGCCAAATTGAAATACTTTATTTATTTATTACAAAAGGCATTACGTCAGTTTTTAGGATATTTTGTGTTAAGTAGTGATGATAAATAATATACGTGAATCACAGAATGCAGTGTTTCAAACTGAGAGAAATATTTCAGATGAGATGCTCAAACTTTTCAGTTTTCAACGTTTAACCTGCTATAATACAGTTTGCAACATCGTATTTTGTGCTTCACAACACATAATGTTTATCGTCACAAGCGGATACTATAAACCGACATAGTGCCATTTGCAAAAAAAAAAATGTTTGTGTATCAGGTTGGCCACACTGTCAAATCAATGACATCTCATGCTAACTTCCAATGTCCAGCATATTGATAAAACTTAGCTCCCTAAACCGTACGTTTTCTTTAATACATTATTTATGACTTATCCAGATATATTTATTTATTTTGCTATCGTAAGTAGTCTATTTTGGACTCCAGGTTAGAAACCCTGCTGGAATTCAATTAATGATAAAATTAGATAGCGTTTCCCTTGTTTAGATGTCAAAAGTCACCTCCCAAAGTTTAGTTATATCTTTCAGTTACATCCTATGTAATCAGTTATGTCATTCTTTATAATAACTTTAACTTGATTGGTCCACTTGTAACTACATAGTCAATTTGTATAGGCCCCCTACTCCTTTTCCGAAATGAGAAATTTACATGTTATTAATCTAGTACCATTTTCTAAACAGTAATGATATTCGTTTTTGAAGTACTACGGCCTAGACAGAATACAGTATGAGAAAGTTATTTTCTGTTTACATATATTCTTATTTGAATCCATCTATTTGCATTTCGTCAATGTCAATGTTACTTCTTATTGAGGTGCAAAACACACGACAGTCTGTGAAATAACTTTGTGTTTACCGATCTTAAAATCAGACTTGAGGCGTATGCGCGAACAAATGTCTATGTTACATTTTGCGTATATTGCGAAAATCGACAAGGAAGTGGAAAATTGTCTGCAGACATGAGCGGATTTAGGAGGGAGACCCTGGGGTAGGGGGGAGCAACTACTTTAAAAGCTATCGTTTAGAATAAAACATTTATAGTAATTCTGACATGATTGGGGGGCGCAATGCCCCCCATGCTCTCCATAAATCCGCCCATGCTACAGTTTCACAGACTTTTGTTCTATCAATCTAACACGCTGCACTCACTCACTGGAGGCGCATGTAACCTAGACTTTTGTTTCACGATTTTTGTAGCGCATTTCCCTCCAGAAACTACTGAATACAGTGGCTATTTGTTGCAATATGCTCAAACCAAGTGCAAATACATATCAAGGACACATCAGAGAACTTTGTTTCGTAAATAACTCCACTTACACAAAATGTGTCCACTTTGTTTGCGTATACGCCTCGATTAATCAATAAAACATAAAATAAGACTGAAAAACACATGCATATTGCATCTTAACACCATTTGGAGAAGAACATTCCTGACCCTTATTCTTTTACACGCAAAGATGAGAGAATGAAAGACTCACAGTGACTGGATGAGAGGAAAACACAAAGAAACCGTGAACTCTTTACTTCCTTCTACAGAGATATGGGACATGCGAATGTTAGAAGATGAAGTAAAAATATAACTTTCCGCAGTTTCAATCTAGCCTTTTTTCTTTTCAATATTGATTTTTGTAACAGTCCACACGCTAAAACCAAGCTCTGTTGGGTGTGTGAGTACAGAATGCGGAAACTAATTTTCCACGTTTTCGAAAAAAAAAGAGAGAGAGAGAAAAAAAGAAAAAAAGTTAAATGACCACGCGACTAATACATTTTATTAAATATAATATAGAAATTTGAAAACAAAGACACAAAATTGTATACATGATGTAACAAGTGACATGCTTCTGGTGTACGTTGCTGCAACCATGAAACTGCCAGAATTAGGAATTTAATACAGAATCTAATTTACTGTTTATTGATTTAAACATTTATTTATTTATTTATTTATTTATTTATTTATGTGCCTTTAACAGAGATGCCTTTATCTCCAAGTGGAGATGCCTTTATCTCCAATTACCAGGGTTGGAATGTTCAAAACAAGATGTTTTAAACGTGTTTTAAACACATGCGATTGTTTTAAATATTTTGTTTAAAACATTTCGAACATTTGTTTTAAACGATGTTCTTGTAAGTCGTGTTTAAAACATGTTAAGTTTATTTTCCTTCTTTGAAAGGATCATATTATTTTTAAGAGTACGAAAGGGTGTATTTTTACCATTAAAACGTATGCATTTTGTATCGAGTGAAAGCTAGATTCCCAAATAATCAGTATCATGGCGCCGCAAGATGGAGACATAAAATGCGTTCTTTCGATTTATTGTTTATCAGTTAGCTGCTAGAAGCGGGAAATATTAATTCGCTACCAATAACACGAACCAAGATGTTCATATTTCAATTCTTTATTTTTTTATTTATTGTGAGAAACTGCCAGGGAAACAAAAACTTCATGGGCATGTATTTGCTTCTATGATTACATTACTCTATCTCTTTTCTTATGGTTATAAGGAAAGGGCCAGTAGTGAGTAACTGTGTCGGTGCTTGAAGTTTGTGCCAGGTGGTAGAACTTATTAGGTACTCTTAGTGTTGTAAATAGAAAAAAAAACGTTCGTTTTTTCTAACACTTCCGTTCTTTTAAAAAAACAACGAACCTTCGTTTTTTTTAAAAAAATCGTTTCTTTTCCAAGGCAGGTATTTGTAATACTGGTAACGTCTCTGTAAGCAAAAATGACTTTCATATAGGTAATTAAGAAGTACAATAACATAATTAAACCCTAGATTACAAATATTTTTTGGTATATGTGAGATATTCTGGATTGTTTAGTTCTCAGTGTTGCCAACTTTTGAAAAATCATTTATTTAAATATCTTGCATATCATATCTGCCCCAAACTTAACTTAAACATCATTCAACACAATAGAAGAAAGTTTTGGGTGTCCCCGACCTCAAACAACAAAACCGTCAGTGTTGCCAATATATTTTAACATTCAACTTATATAAATGACTTTATTAATACAAATTTACACGTGTGCATTGATTTACACTAAATTTGACATACATGTTCATTAGGTACTCCAATCACCGTAGTTTGTCAGGGTTGCCGAACGATTAAAAAATCTAGATTTCATATTTGTTACCGTTGGACGTATCCGAATTGATTTACACCAAATTTGACATGTATTAGGTACTGAGACGTACTTCTGGTGACGCAGTTATCAGTGTTGCCAAACAATTTCAGAAAATAAAATTTTTAATTGCTTCCATATCGTTGAACGTATTAGGACCAAACTTTGTATTTACGTACTGGGATGCGTCATAGAGGTACTTCAGATCCTTCAGTTGACAGTGTTGCCAATCAATTCTAAAAATTAAATATTTTCTACTTCTATTCAGTTCGACGTACTTGCACCAAGCTTTTAGTATACGTATTCGACACAATCTGAACATACTGTGGTTGTTCGCTATATCCAAGCGTTGCCACCCTATTTTAAAATTCAATTTTTCAAATGGGTCCCATACTGTTACGTGCCGATAGCTATTCCTATACTTTCAAAAAGGCACATGAGGAGCCGCGGGACGTATCTACGTTATGATATGCTTTGAAATAATACTTTTCAGAGCCCTATTGCAACAGACTCATTAGAGTAAACCTGTAGTTGCTTGTTTATAAGAGTATTCATTATGCATTTATACATCTATTTTGAAATATGCATATAACATAAAATATTTTTTGTTACACTCTCTTTGTTCATAGTATATGGGACGAGGCTTGGAGCCCGGACCATGGTAGAGCAATGCTACCGAGTTTTTATAGTGAAACACAATGTACTAGTAAACTAAAACATTTATATCTCTGCCTCTCAATCGAAGCATGTTATTTTCCGGGATTTTGAGCAAAATATAATTTATTTTTGCGGATGGTAATTATAATCAAAAATAGATATCTTCCTTGAATAATGCCGTAATTAGAAATTAACGTAGTGTATATACGGAATGAGAGTATATTTCGGTAAGAATTCATAGTTTTTCAGTTTACAGGAAAGATGTCTTTGAAGATGTATTTATCTCCAGAAACTTAAATTCCTATAATTTAAAATATTTCTTCAGTTCCGTGGAAGTTTATTAGTATTTTACAAACTATACCAAACAACTTCAGTCCATATGTTTTTAGTTCCCTTATGTTTGTCAGGGTGAAGATATGTAGGAAGTAGCAATGTGTCAATGAATGCATCAATAATCCCATCATTCGTCTCGTAAGGCTGCAGGAAAACAAAGCGATTGTAAATTGGGATGAATGTCTGAAAGCTTAAATCCAATTCTGCTGATTATATTGATTATCTGCAGCGTAAAGCATTAAATACTTGCTCTGTTAAAAAAAACGACATTTAGAAAACATGAAAATGAACTGGAAAAAACTTTCAAAAACTTCACAGAAAATAAAAACTGTTTTTGCAACACTATGTACTCTGCTTCTTTGCTATTAATTTATAGACTCATTATCAGTGGGCTGCACATGGAGGAAAAAGGATTTCATCTGAATACACTTTATTAAAGTTAATCCTTCCGAAAATAACCGTAAGAACCAAATGTAGATCGTGTAGAAAGGAAATGTCAGGTCTTGTTGCCGGAACGAGAGAACATTTCAAGAAGTGTAATTCAAATCCCGGCCAGACCACTGGAGAATTTTCCTTCATTGTTCCCATTGCTCAGCCTCCCATCAAATTGAGTACCACAGTGTCCTTGGTATTCCTGGCATATTTGGGAGGTAAAGGCAGCCGAACGTGGGACTGACCACCCCACCTCACTTCGTGCCGTTAGTCGAGAATATGTGGATCGTTACTACCTCCACATCCCCCATGCGTCGTTCACGGCGCGTGCGCATTGCACAGTGTATACCTTTACCTTTTTGCCGTTTAGGTATTAAATAGCTTTGTCACTAAATTTTAATAAATAGCAAATTTCATCAAATTTGGTAAAATAGAACCTACAATTTTTAGTAAATGTTTATGAATAGACCGGAAGCGCGATTGAAACGTTATAGAACCTACTGCAGGTGGTGTACCTATCATAACCCCTACCATTTTTTAAAGAAAATGTTTAAAACGTTTCAAACGTCTTAAACGTGTTTAAAACAAAAAAACATAAAAAACACGTTTTAAACATATTTTTTGTTTTATTTCTTTGAATAAAATATGTTTTTTTCCAACCCTGCTAATTGCAGAAGGAATATACAGTTAAATGTTTCAAAATAATACCAAAAAATAAAAGAAGTTAACCTACCCAGGCTACTAATATGCACTAAATATTTTTCTCAATATGAATATTCTAAAAATGGAAATAAATATTATTTCCCTACACCTAATTAAGTTAACATAAAATTAACGTTAACGTTCCATATTTTATGGTTTGTAAATAATATATCTAGATTTATTTAACGTTAGCTATGTAACAAATGACTCAGACCCTTTGAAAACATACATATTTTTTTTAAATACATCATATGCTTAAAATACCATAATATTTATTACTATTTTATATAGGGTTAACACTGGTTAACAGTAAATATAATATTTACTCCCTACAACCTTAGACGTCAGTCTAGATGTAAAACTGAATTAGTCACACTAATATATTGCTGCAGTACTTTAAATACCAAACTGCATAATATAATAATAAAACTACCGGAAGTTTGTCTGTTTTATTATGAACGCTTCCTAGTGACATCTCCTGTGCTCAAAATACATAATTACTTTAATACATTAATTACTAACGCCCCGGTATTCATCAGATTTTCGTTGAATCGAGATTGGGTTAAATCTAGAATGAACCTGACCTGAGTTTGAAACTAGATTTATCGTTTTTCGTATTCACTTACGCAGTTCATTCTCGTCACAGCTGAATCCATTTCGAACCAAGTTTGAGCTCACGTTTGCTGCTTGGCGTTGTTACACTGCGTTTCATTGGCTGAAACAATCACGTGACATTTATTTTGGAAGCGGGGTCGGCCTAGCAAATCATACTCGAAGTAGTTCCCAATACTTCTACTTAAGCTGTGTTCATGATTGGCGAATGTAGATTAGACAAGATGTGTACGTTTGGCGTACTAAATCATTTAATGTTTTGACAATACAATTCTTAGGATGCGAAACCTGTCTATACTGCGCTCTCTCAATAATAAGCATAGTTTACATTTATGTATTGGTTATTACTTTGAGTGCGATTTGCTAATGCAAAATCGCTTATGTTATTATGTGTTGAAATATGACGTCTTTTGTGACGATTCCTCCATAACTTTGAGCGCCTGTAGCTCCAAACCTACTTATAATTTTGAATTTCTTCAGAAGAACTTTCTCCTTGTTTTCATGTAAATAACCACCTCCTGAATTTTGCACCATTATTTCTGAGACACCCTGTATATTTTGCCCTCAGGTAGTCAAGAAGACAAAAGGCAAGAGTTTTGAAAGATTCTGTTGAACTAATAACATCCACATTCCAGTAATAACCTGTTTATCTGTGGCTTGGTTTTAAAAGGCTCAATTACTTATGTATCTATACCTAGACTGTTCCTTTTTAGAACCTATGTATACATCTACTGAGTGTTTTACAAAGCTTAGGTACTATTCTAGCAGCGAGGCTAAGCTATATTATATGGTAGAATATGATGTCACTGAGTCCATAGACTTGCCAATCTGTATCATTTTTATCAAATGGCACTACGTGATCTATTGGATATTTAGCGTTTCGTTGTGACGATACAACATCATATATGAAACACAGAAGCAGTGCAGTTGAGTTTATGATTCTAGGAAAATGTTCAAAATAATACCACAGTAATATTATATCCGAACAAAAACACAAGAGGTGCAAAAGGTGGAGCCAAGTTCTTTAGCCCTAAAAAGGTGTGAAATGGGAGACGGATGAGCCAAGTTCCTTGGTGACAGCATATAACAGGAACAAAGGAACTTGGCGGGAGCTGGTCACAGCCTTAGGGTTGGTGGCGGTGGACGTAGTGGGTTTTAGGATCCCCACCACCCTTATAGCTTGAGGATCATGAACCTTGCCACCTCGCGCCAAGTTCCTTTGTTCCTGTTACATGCTGTCACCAAGGAACTTGGCTCATCCGTCTCCCATTTCACACCTTTTTAGGGCTAAAGAACTTGGCTCCACTTTTTGCACCTCTGGTGTTTTTGTTCGGATTTCACAGCTTTTTGTACGTGTATAATATATATATATACTCGCTCGCTCGGCCTCGTTTAGGTCCTCGCCCCCCGTAGCTGGCTGCGCCCCCAACTTCGAGTTTTTAGGTACTTACGCCCCTTTATCGTAACCACTCTTCAGGACACTATGCTTCCATGTTGCAGATCTTTCCCCATACCCACCACCCATGTGAATGCCATATTTATTGAAACATAGGGAAGCTTTGCCATATTTATTGTAACCTACTTGTGATGATACAGCAAATTTGCTTCCTGCTGGCGGCCCTAAAATCCACCACCACCAACCCTAAGGCTCGAACATCACCTGATGTTTTGCTCGGATTTCACAGCTTTTTATACGTGTATATATATACTAGGTTCGCCTCGCTGGGTGTGCTGCCCCAGAATTCCGTGTGCGCCCCAACTTCAAATTTTTAGGGTTACGCCCCCTTTATTGTGATCAGACTTTCTGGGGACAGCGCCCCATGCTGTGCAGACCTTTTCCCATATCGCCTCGGGGGCTGCACGCTCATAGCGGTGGTTTGATCCATTTATTGAAACATTTTCGTGATGGTACACCTTCATACCAAATTTCGTTTCTCTAGCTTCAGTGGTTTGGAAAATGGTATTTGGGCGGCTATGTTGAATTAAAGAAAGCGATTTTTAAAAAGTTTTCTTACATTGCCGTTACCTACTTGTGATGGTACACCTTCATACCAAATTTCGTTTCTATAGCTCGAATGGTGTGGAAAAAGTTTTTGTGCGGCCATTTTGATCCAAGTTAACAACTTTTTCAAACATGTAAATTATTCCTAAACTACTCTTGTTAATACACCTTTATGCCAAATTTCGTATCTCTAGTTCAAACGGTCTGGAAAATTAATTATAAAGTCAGCCATTTTGGATTCAGATATTTGCAGATATTTTGTAATCTACTAGTGATGATATACCGTCATAATTCGAAATTTCATATTCCAATTTTTAACATCTTGTTTCTTACAGAACATCAAAATCGTTGATTTCGCAATAAACTCTTGTTCCTGTATAGCATGCTGACGTTTTGTGACAGGCGGAACTCGGCTGCATGCACTGCCGTACGTGTTGATACTCCCCTCGATTCGCTCGCGTCGCTGCGCCAAGAATCCCACGGCAGGCCGCGCATCGAACTTGAGGAGTTTGGAGGAACTGCGCCCTTTTATCACAACCAGAATCTGCAAGGCACTGCGCCACATGATGCAGATATTCTCTCATACTCCAGAGCGCTGCGTCCGAATGGGGGAAACTTCCACATTCTGCCTGTATAACATGCTCCTGGCAGTGCTAACGTTTGTGACGAGTAAAACTTGGTGGGAGACGCAGGAGTATTGGAAGTTGGCGCGAGGAACTAGGCTCATCCATATTCCATTTCACCACTTTTTAAGGTTGAAGGAGTTGACTGGAGATTTTGCACCTCTGGTGCTTTTGCTCGTATTTCGCAGCTTTTTACACTTGTGTAATTTATATGCTCGCTTCGCCTCATTGGGGCGCTGCCCCCAGAATCCCAAGATGGCCTCGCTGGGGCGCACCCCTTTATCGCAGTCAGGCTCCCGCTGGGAACTGCACCCTAGTAGGGGAGACGAGCCGAATTTATTCTAACCTACTCGTAATGGTACACCTTCATACCAAATTTCGTTTCTCTAGCTTCAGTCATTATAAAGTGGGGCTTAGGCAGGCATTTTGGATAAAAGATGGACACATTTTTAACGTTTTCTTATATTTTCGTGACATACTCGTGATGATAAACTGTCATACCAAATTTCATTTCTCTATCTCGAACGATGTGAAAAATGGTATTTCAGCTGCCAATTTGAATGAAAGATGGTGACTTTTTTAAAACGTTGTTATGTTTTCCTAAACTACTCTTGATAATACATCATTATGCCAAATTTCGTATCTCTGGCTCAAGCAGTTGGAAAATGGATTTATGACGCCCGCCATTTTGGATCCAAGATGGCGTCTTTAGAGATATTTTGTAATATTTTCATAATCTACTAATAATGTTGTACTGTCAAACTAAATTTCATTATCCTAGCGGCAGCCGTTTAGGCTGTGTATTCTTTAAAAATTTAGGGTTGGCGGCCATTTTGAATCCAAAATGGCGACTTTTTCAAATTTTTAAAAAGTTTTCTTAATTTGCTATCAATGATGTAGTTTCATACCAAATTTCACTGTTCTATCTTTAGCCGTTTAGGCTGTGTATTCTTTGAAATTTTAGGTTTGGCGGCCATTTTGAATCCAAGATGGCGACCTTTTCAAAATGTCGGAATTTTTCCTTTATCTACTTATCATCCTCTACCTTCATACTAAATTTCATGTTTCTAGCTTACTCCAAACACCCTAAACAATATGATGAGTGAGTGAGTGAGTCAGTCAGTCAGTGAGAGTGAGTGAGTCAGTTAGCCTAAAATGTGCAATTTCAGGGGTTCACAACTAGAACATAGTTTGAGATACGATTATGAAATTTTGTACATCTGCACATATTTACCATATCTCCTTAACGACAAAAGCTCATATTCCTATCTTTAACATCTTTTTTTTTACGGGGCCCCCAAATCGTCTATTTTGCCATAAACTCTTGTTCCTGTATAACATGCTTCTGGCAGTGCTGACCTTTTCTGACGTGAAGAACTTGGCTCATGCACTGCCGTGCATGTTGATATTTGCTTTCATTTATGTTATGTGCTTTCATATAACAAAAAATAAATCACAGCCATATTCAATCCAATACTAGATGAGGTCTGTCCCCGGAGGGAGGAGATTGGTCTACTGCTCCCACGCCAATCAGACGGGTTGGGAGAGAAGAGCCTAAGCTCTCACTGTGATCGCCGCTATCTATTATTCATAGCAGATCATCAATTGTATCACGATGCTGGGTGGGTACCGTTCCAGACCCACACGCCTTGTAAAAAAATCCTTGGCAACGCCGGGAATCGAACCCGGGACTCCTCAATTCGTAGTGTATATATATATATATATATATATATATATATATATAACTATGTGATGTGTGTTTATTTATCTAGTTACTACAACAATCAATTACTAGGAAGATATGAACAGAGATAGGAATTTATTTCGTACTCTGACTTTTCCTGGGTTACATCAATACAGCGTTCAGTTATATGCTCGGAGGGATCCACCGTTCCGTATAATTGCAATAGCATCAAGCAGTGACGCACACACAAACATCTGCTTCTATCCCACCAAACGATTGTTTCTCTCTCTCTCTCTCTCTCTCTCTCTCTCTCTCTCTCTCACTCACCAACTCACTCGCTCGCAAGCTCGTAGTGATAGCTATTAAACTAGACAAAATTTATTTGAAATCGAGTGGTAGGCACTATTTAGCAATTTGGTAGCACTAGGTTATCCTTAGGGGAAAAGGTGTCCAGTGCTAGAGAAAAAGACATTCTGCCAATTTTCTCAGTCATAACTTACCTATTAAAATATGTTGTTTCTAAATCACCAATCGTGGCAATTTAGCTGTCTTGGCTTCAGAGTCTCTAAAACAGCAGTGATATACCAACTCACACCGCGAAGAAATACTAATCATATATTTATAGTCTATGTGGGTTAACATTATATCATACTGAACTGAGTTCTTGCTTACATGACATAAAATTTAATGATGATTTTTTTTTTATTACAGAATGAAGATCGGCTTTTTTCCTATAAACAGAGAGAATTTCAAGCGTGATGGGTTGGCACTGTTTAACAAACTCATTAGGACGAAGAATGTGGAAGCGCTGCAGGAGGAAGAATTGAGTGGAGAGAAGCTAAAACTAAAGGTAAGGTTCATTGGTTATAGTTTGCTTTCACGTCTCAAAAATTGTTCTGAATATTGTTTCATTTGAGTGTCAAAAAATGTTACCAACTCTCACTGGAGAATCTTCTCCAGGAAAGGAAGAAAAAAAGCCTTAGGGCGCGTTTGAAATCAATTCCTTACTCATCACAATCAGTCCTTCGTGTAGGGAACCTTCAGTTTTGTCACTCCGAAGGTAAAAGGCCGTTTCCTAACATCATTCCTTGTCTCCTACTTCAATTCCTACCGGAAGCTCGGCCATCTTAAAGACTGTCAATTTTAGTTCGTTTCCTTTCTTTGTACTCTTTTTTTTTTTTTGCCTCCTTTGACGAAGGATATGTTCCATCCATCCTTCGCGGCCTCCATCTGTGTAGCGTTCAATTGTTTCATGTAGAAACTAGCGCCACCTATGAATTGACGGATGGAAAAAGCAATCACTCCTAAAAACGAGGAAGCAGGCAGCAAGTGATCTCGCATGGAATTTGGTGGTGTGAGGAGGGTATTCCCGCGCGATTAGCATCTTCTCTCCCGTTGTTCGTTCCATTGTATCAATGGGGTTAGTCCTTCCTTTCTTTGTTTGTTTATTCTTTCGTGGTATTTGGGGGATTATGTTCAATAAGACGCATGGCATGGTATATAGTTGTTATTTGCAGCACCAATTATTTTCAAACAAGAAAATTTACAGGGAAAGAAACCATTTTTATGTAATCGTCTTCTTGGGTTGTGGGGGAGGATAGTTGCAAAATCAAAAGAAGTTTTATGTTAAATCACTGTTCTTAGTGGACGCTGTATGTAGTACTCCATTCTCTTCTGCTTTTGTGCAAAAGATAGAAAAATACTACAATAAATGATCTGATGTATTGCTGTTTTTTAATATCGCGTTGGATTGCCTCTTGTTGAAGTGAATTGAATTTTAATCATCTTTCAATTCGACCGGCACATGGTAAAGAATGGGAAAGGTACGATCAGGATCTTACTTACGTGCCATTCCGGTATTCGGTTCCATTCCGGTATTCGGTAAAGAGGGGAACCCTGGAAAATCTGTCAGAATGGTCGCCCGTGAGGTTCGAATTTGAACTTTATTTATTACTTTCAGACATTTAAGGCTCAGGCCGGGTCAGGGGAGGGGAAAGGATGCGGGTGGGTGTCTGCCAGAGGCTAAGTTGAAGGTACCATCCGGTAGTTTCCTGATGTGACTGAAGAAAATCCCGGGAAAACCTGTCAGAATGGTCTGTCGCTGGAATCACACCTAGGACCTCCAGAAAACGAATCAAACGCTCTATCAGTGATTCTGCCAACCCTGTGGGGGGGGGGGTCACCACCAAATTTTCGAAAATACTCTAAATTTTAAGATTTATACGGTCAAAATCGATAGAAATGGTGCATGACCTTCCCTGATTTTATGGGCAACAGCTGCAGTTTTACTTGTACCCCCCTCGACGTACATGATTTTTTTTACTGTTATTTCTCTTCAATAATCTTATGTAAATGTTTTATATTTAACATTGGTACGAAAATTCCTTTCTCGATTCACACACATTTGTTTGTCTCATGTAACGATAGTTTCATTTTTAAAAACTTGACGGGAGAAGAGGGAGCAAAACTTACAGCGACTGGAGCGTCTCCGCTTGGCTATGGCAACTCGAAGTGGGAGAACGGCTGCAGCGAGCTCAGTTTCGTTTTTTATTTAACAGTCAAACCGGCATCGCTGTTGCCATAAGAGCAACAGTATACTCTTAAGGCTGGACGGATAATAGTATAATTTTCTCCGGTTAGGGGGTGAGGGGAGAGCGCCTCCTTGTCCCCCCAATGGGCGTCATTGAATATGACCATGTAAACCATTGTCTTAAAAATACATGTCGTACAGTACCTCTCGAGTGGAGGAGAGGGGAAGCTCACGCAGTAAAGCGTCTTGGAAAACGAGTACAACTGCGCAGTTGTTTGCGTTTCTATTTGCTCGTGGTTTTTTCAAAGATGTCGCTTTATTCGCAAAGTGTACAGCGTCGAAAATGCTTCCTATCTTACGTCCTTCCGAAGGTTCCTTCACTTGACTCCTTCGGATTTGAGCAGAAGGAAGGAAAGGAACGAGAGACGTTGGGATTGGGCCTATGGCTCTGACCAACAAAGAGAGACAGAGCTATTTTTGTGTGTCCATCGTCCGATTGTGACCTCAAGGAGCTGTGAAGAAGGAGGAAGAATGGATGCTGAACCATCCTAGTTATTCATACATATAATTTTCCGCCGCCAATGAATGTATACAGTGTCTTCTGGGTAAAAAGAAGTGACAACTTCCGAAAAAGGTTACTTCGTTGCTCCCTTCAATAAGGGAGGTAAATAAGGTTAAAGAAGGTACTTTTACGATTGTACTTAGTGTTTTGGAACCAAATATTCTGCCAGGATTTGCTGTTTGGGGAGGTGTAAAGCCGCAATAGGTTAGTTAGCAGTTTCTAAATAGTTTTGCAAGGTTTTTATCGATTTTTAACCGTAAAACAACTAAAATTGAGGGTATTTAGAACTTGTGGGGTGTCACCTCACATTGATGTCTATCAGAATCTCTGTTTAGAACAAGCTTCAGTATGAGGATGACGAAGAAGAGGGGCAATTTCCTAAAATATGTTTCTGAACTAGTTCAGTACATCTGTCACAGTTCGTTCTTCTTTTTCTATTAGTCGCATTTCAAAACGTTCAGACTATTTTCAACACATTCTTGAATTTTCAGGTGGAAGTTGAGAGAGATGATATTATTGAAATTCTGCAGGCAGCAGGGATTCCGCCTGGATTTTCAGCCTGGGGAGTGTAAAGTCAAAATTTGGAGGGTGTAAGTGGAATTTTGCACGGCTTCTCTATATTTTTCACCGTAAAAGTTTTTAAAGTTGGGGGTTGCTCACGAGGATTTTGGGGGGAGATCCCCCACAGACGTGGGGAGAGGTTTGTGGAATCACTGGCAGGCAGTTTCATACTGAAGGAATAGAAGGAGGGAAACTTGACTTAATTTTACTTAAGCAAGTTTAAACTGTGATTTTAATAGACTGTCTTTGCTCAATATGATCAGGAGGTTTTCAACATCGCATTTTATCAATTTCTGTACTTTTAATATTTTTCTGGCGTTAATAATGAGCCAAGGAAACTCTAAATTCATTTTGATATTTTGTCACTGCACAATGACGTAGATACTTTCTGACGTGTGAACTCATTAGCACTTTTTATGCTTTAATGTTTAAGGATTATTACGTAGATAGCATACCATGCGCCTCTGACGCGTCACGAAGCTGTCGTGGTAATTAGTTGATTATCTTTCCATGCTCTACATTCTGCGAATTTTGCATTAATCCGATGTCTTCTTGTTGGTGTTGCACTTTTAATGGCGAACAGAGTATAGCTTAATCTAAGTCAATGTTTTCGAAAGTTGGTGCTACCACCCCCTAGGGGTCGCACAAACGATCCAGGATATGGTAATAGTTTCGGGAAACTTCGCGCCTTATCAAAATGCAGAAAGTACAGTGTAATCCGGTTTAATAGTGTTATAAAAATAATGATCTGATAAAATTAGATATAATAATACACTGCTCTAAACAAACCAAGATTTTTTTTTCTAGTAACATATAGTATTCTGTATCGATAAGTTTTTACAACTTCGTCTTTACCTGTTTTGAAAAATAGTAAACCCTATCCCATTTGTTACTAGATAGAGAATTTTGTGTATTAGGAATAGTCAAATTATTACAGAAAAAAAATAGAAATTTTCATTTCGGAATTTTCTCTGCAATGAAGATTCTTTCAATAATACTCAGTCTTTTAAATGTTGAAGTGTATATTTCTAACAATTGTGGATCCATAGAAGAGTTGCTGGTGGCGAGCGCCCATTGTTGCCAATTCTGAATAATATTATATTTACTTACTTCTAAATGTTGTGGTGAAGTTTTACGGCAATAGAATAATTGATAACGCTTACGTTTCTAACTATCGAAATTCATACATGTCCCTCCCACCATTAATATTTTTTTTTCACTTTGAGAAATAGAGTATATTTATTACAACAGTGAATATTTTCCAAGTGCTAACACTTTAAAATGTGTTTTCCCACAATTTTCAAAAATTTACTTTGATCGTTCTTTCCGTGTATAGTAAATTTCATATCTATAGGACCTTAAAAATAATGTTCCAAGATAGAAAGATTTGTAGCGTCATATAAAACCAGATATTTTCTGTGAGACCGTCCTTGTCCTGCGAGAAGTTAAAAAAGTATGAATCAGAGTTGCAAACTAAAGAATTTAGAACTGAATGGAAGAGAAGCACTCAAGCGAGCATGAAAGAATATATTTTTAAAGTTTTAGGGTTACCTCCTTATGTGGAAAGAATTGAAAACGGTTATGTTCAACTTTAATTTTTTCTGAAAACAGGGATGCTTTCAATATTTTCTGAATTCTTAGTTGTGATCTTTACCATCTTCATTTCGAGCAGAGGCCTTCAATTATTTTCCCCTGAGTGTCTCGTCTTAAGATAAAATATTATTCTTATTCTTATTATTACAATTAAAATGTACTTTACATTTTAACTTGCATTTTATTTTTTCGTCAGTTGGAAACACTACTCATCAGAGCATGCATGAGCTGGTTTTTCAATGAATGGATTACTTCTTGCTGAGAAAAAAAAAATGTACCAATCATAATGTGATCATCTTTCCATCGCAGATAAGGAGTTCCATTCTTAATGAGATTTCATTTCCAGCATGGATAATGGAAAGCTTTATAGACATGAAATTTAGTATTCAAATTCAAACCTTTAAATTTGTTCACAACGTAAAATTGTACAATTTTTATTACCAGATGGCAGTGTAAAACTGTAGAAACATTGTTGAATATTCTTCCTTTAATACTGATTAATATCGCAATCAATTATAAATTTGATAACCAACAAAAATTCTCTTAAGTCTATTTTACACAAAAGCTCAGTTATTAAATATTCTCTCTGAGTTTTGAAAAAAATATTAGGGCTCTGAAAGAAATTTGTGGTGAGTTCTGGAAACAGTTCTATTCTCCTAGTTTCACTATTTGGTCGTAAGTGCTTAGTCACAATCTCTCTTGAAATGGCGAAGAGTAATCTTCTGCCAATAAGATTAATTTTAAGCAAGTGTTCCTAAATAAAGTATGCACAGATTTTAACTCTTGTTCCATTTCAAATAATGAACATCACTACTATTAAATACAATATGAATTTATTACATTTGTCGTACCGGAACAAATTTATTAGAGAATTTCTGAATGAACATATTTTTAAAAAAATCATATCTATTTTAATATTTCGAATGTTTTATGTTATCGACATTTAAGCGTTTTAAGATTTTTCTTATAGATAATAGGTACATGAAATACTGAGTGTTTTAAAATTCCATAATTAGCATTACGTATACCTCCACATGAAATCAAGATGTGCTTGTAATAGACGGTCCATGCATTATACTCTCATTGCTTGATAATTTGTTACCAAGACATATGCAAATGTCACTAATAATAGGAAACGCAAAGCATTGTTTCTTCTGCAAATTGTAGATGTAATTCGTTGTTCTGATACAAATTGTTGCTGTTATACCATATTTAAGTTCATCATTAAGGCCCAATTGAGCTATTTTATTTCCTACAAGAATGCATTCTTGATTAATGAAAAGATTGTTCATACACAGTTTGACGGGACCTTAATGGAATTACTGAATCTGGTCTAGAAAAATGGGAAAATGCAAATAGATATTGGGATAATCTACCATTTTAATTAAATATTGATTAATGTGTTCTCTTGACCGGATATCTTATAGCCTGAGTGGTCTAATAATCACATCACAGGTACTAGATGCACGGAGGTTCGAGTGCAGATGCCGTCTAACTACGGTGACCATACGTCACAAATTTTTTTTGGACAATCCCGAATTTTATTGTCGATTCCCGGTGTCCCGAAAAAAGTATTAAAAGTCCCAAATTTCATTTAAAAAAGGGGGATATAATTTAATTAAATAGGGACATTTGTAGTATATTTTACATTTGTTTCACTGTGGTACTCCTGAACGTTCGTAATTAGTAAATAAGTGATCAACTAATTGATTATAGCTTATTATAATTAATCATAAATTCAAGCCGCTTGATGCAAAACCGCACAAGTCCACTTTATGACACTAGATGAGCTGTAGATATCACTGAAATGCTTGAAGAAAGGCGGTTGTGGCAAGATGCGAAACAAAACTAATTTCTTGTTTGTTACGTCATAAAAATATAGAAGTTTTGGCTGATTGGCAAAACAACACAAGTCCACTGGTTTTACTGGACATGTGTAGTTTGATAAGCAAAACAACAGAAGTCTACACGCAAGTACAGACTAAAATCCTTCAAGGACTACAAATTCTTGAAGTCATATTACAAGGAATCAACACCTGTCATCAGGAAGGGAGAGAATGTAAAGTATCTTCTTATGTAGTGTTTAGGTATTTAAAGGATGGAGTCATCTTAGCATAGAAAACTTTAAGTGGTTTCAAGGACACATTCAAGTGTAAAGGAAAGAAAGGGGGGTCAAGTTCAAGTTGACTCATTAAGAAAATGCTTATAATGGTGAAACACATTTAAAACCAGCAAAAGCCAAAGACATAATGAGGAAGTCTTTGGATTCTATTAGCAAAAATTAGGAGTTCTTACAAAGACTCATGGCGATGTTTTTGGTGAAGTATGCGATACCAGTGATAAGTGATGTATTTTAACACATTTCTGCTCTTTTGTGAGGTTACCTAATAAATATCACACTTTGAAACATTCTACGTTACGTGATTTACTTATATCTCGGTACTTTGATGAAAAATAAATAAATAAATAAAGCAAAAACAACTAAAATCTGAATTGAGTTGCAAAATAGCACAAGGCTACCATTTTTTGAATATTTTTCATGTTTTATGAAAAGAGACATTTAAGAAAAGAACTGGAAAATTTGAGGAGATAATTTGGCACTTTACTTAAAATAAATGACAGCCACTTGGGTTACTTAATTTTATAACCACACAAAAATATAGATTTTCTCAAGATTTTGGTTAATGGAGGTGTGCTGTTTGGTAACATATGGCTTCGATTATTGTATTTTAAGTAATAAATCCTAAGTTATTATGAAGACTCAATACAAAGAGGCCAGGAAATTTTAAATTTCTGAAGTTGGTATTAATTTAAAAAAAAATAATAATTTTCAAAGTTAAGTTAGTTTTTAATAAAACGCAACTTAAAGCTAAATTTATGGTCTGAATAAAACCCGTTTTTCTCCGAAGACCTGACCCGAATTTTGACTGGGAAAAATGGTCACCGTAAATATAAGCTTAATGTTACAAGAAAAGAGCACTAATTTTATATGTGTAACTACATTGAGAAACAGATCGCAGACGCACACATTTTAACATTCTATTTCGTATTTATTTATTGTCACAAGGGTGTAAAGTTTGTGAGGATTGTGGTTAAACTACACTTCTACCGACTTCTTAGAAGAAGTAGATATTGACTGCAGTTGTCATATATATTGGAGAGCGGATTATTCCAGAGTTTGACTGAAGAAATTCTGAAAAATTTTGAAATAGAAATTAGAAGAACGATGAAAAACAGCAAGTTATTGGCTTTTCCTTGACCTCGTGTCGCAATGATAATAAAAGCTAAGCAGAGACTCTGCCAGACTTCTTCCAAATGGAAGTGTCACCTCCTCCGCCACCAAATTCTTGAGCACACACTCCCAACTTTAAATATTTTACGCTTAAAATCTATACAAAACCCTACATAACCCTAATTGCACCCTCCCAATTATTGCTTTACATACCCCCCAAGATGAAAATCCTAGCAGAATTCCTGCAGCTAGACGGCTGCAAAATTTCGTAAAGTTAAGATGGCTGTTTAAAACGAACCATTTTTGGTAATAGGTCTATAAAATGTAAACAGATTTTCTAAAGTCTGTTGAAAAATTTTGAATAGAGTAGTATAGAAAAAAACGTAATATGTTTCTTTACTAATAAGTATTACAATATTATACCACAAGGAACAACTGTCGAGCCATACATGGTTAAATCGTATTAATTAAAGTCAATAAACCAGCTACTAAAAGTGTAAAATGCAGGGGAGCTAAATATAATGAACAATCTTGGTAAGAAACTAACTTATCCTTATAGTCTATTGGAAGTAGGCTCGAATTTAATATTGAACAGTTTAACATACAGGATACAAAGAGGCTGTCTTATCACGAGCGTCTCTGAGAGTAAACAGTCCCGAAAACGACAACCGAAGATATTTCTAAACTGTTTCAGTTAATCTGTTGCAGATCCAGTTTTTTTTTTTTTTCAATAATACGCTCTCTGTTATGATTATAACGACTTTTCCTTATAATTAGGAATGATTGCATTACATTAGCTTGTTTTAGTTTATCTAAAGAATAAAAAAAATCCGTCTAGGTTGTTAGTGAGTTTAGGTCTCTTGCCTCGTTAATTGCGAAATACCTAAGCGACCTCTATTACACAGCCAATAGTTTATAAAATAATTCACAAATTGTTTGCTATTTTCAAGTCATCTGCATGCGTTTCTTCTCAAACACGTAGAGAATATTGATGCCTTTGAACTCTACCAGCCAAATGAAAGATACAAGTAGCTAGTTCTAGCTGAAAGTTGGTAACAGAAATTCAGTTAACTGTGTGGAAACTCTATCCAAGATCAGTCCTTGCTTTCTGATTTATATCCCTCAGTTAAAAATAAACCAATTTACTCATGTAAATTTTGTTTTGAATGCAGTTTCACATTGTCTATTCAGGGTGAACTTGTATTAATATTGTCAATATAGCCAAAGGAGATCCCTTCGGAATCTTATTGAAATAATCAAACAATTTAGTTAAGAATTAAAATAATCTATTTAAACCCTGCTTAATACCCCAATTTCGGCTTTACACCCCAACTAGAAATTCTGGCAGAGTCTCTGTTTGTATTATTTTATATTTTTTATCATAAAGTTTTTTCTTAATTTGTATTTTTAAGCAAAATTTAATTTTCATATTTAAGTGCAATTGCTATACGGAAAATAGATGACGTTCGGCATTCTTTAATAGGAAATCAAATAACCGATTATTAGTGTAAATATTTTAGTGTTTTTTTAAATTTAATTCTTTGAAAAGTATTATTACCTAATACTTTCGATATATTTAAAACCATTATATAATTTTTTGTTTCCATTATTAAGAAACTAAATTTTAATTACTGAGATAGTATCACAAAACCTGGCCTTATGAATTATTAAGTTACAA
Source organism: Lepisma saccharinum (assembly GCA_022664845.1). Taxonomy (NCBI): domain Eukaryota; kingdom Metazoa; phylum Arthropoda; class Insecta; order Zygentoma; family Lepismatidae; genus Lepisma; species Lepisma saccharinum. The sequence continues at coordinate 50,782 of JAGDQP010002839.1, forward strand.
TGGTGTCAATACAAACTCAGACCTATTGCGGATGTTGTACTTGCAATACAAAATTAGCAGGATCAGTTTATAATGAGTTCTTATCTCTAACTCTCCTGAGGAAAATACGATACTGAGCGGCAGTGACTTAATCAGTAGAACTTTTGTTTGGCAACCGGAAGGTCGAGGGTCGTGAGGGTCATCCATCGTGACAAGTTTTACTTTCAAGGTTTTTTTTCCTTAGTGACACTAGGAAATGTCGGGATTGTACCTACAAACTAGACCCGGACCAACTATCATCTACTATGCTTCCTCCATTCTATCCGAGCCTGACATACCTAAAAGTCATAAATAAAATTCAAACTTATGACAATAGAGATTGGTTTACGATACTTTCAGTAGATTATAGTTTACATCTCAGAATCAAAGAATTTTTTTAGTTTTCAAAACAACATTATTTCAAAGGGAGGGATTTTTCATGTTTTATAAGTTGAGAAGTGAGAAATCATGCGTGAACATGGGTGCCTATTAAAATCGAGAATTTTTTTTTCAGAGCTTCTACACCTATATTTATGAGTGCTTCTTCTCAAGTCTCAGAATAGAAAATACAGCAGTGAAAAATTATGTTTTCTTGTTATATTTTTCTTTTCAATTCATTTCTTAAAAAAAAATAGCACAGCACTAATATATAACCATTTCTTCATATCATGTAGCTTTGGATCTACTGTGCCGAGCATCCAATAGGACATTTTGGCCACAAAGTGAAATTATTTCCTTCTGTTGTATGAAAGGGTGCAATGAAGATATTTTTAAATCATGCTTTAAGCATCTGGGATATAATCTGAAACGTGAGGCTTGACTACTGAAGAAAAAACACATACATACAAATTTGTCGCTGGAAAGACAAAGTGTCATGTCTCTTTTATTTTTATTTTTTACTTTTCAGCACTTGCGTGTAAAGTTCTAGCTTAAACATACTATATAGCTGTAAAAGCATGTATATTTGGTGTATCTCTCAGTAATCATTGGTCATAGAGATAGGACACTTAGTCGCGTTTGAAATCCTCTTATGAGAGACACAGGGTTAGCCATAAGAATATTTCTGTAGGTTAATGTGAATTTTTTTAATTTTTAATTTATAGCCTTTAGGCATCTAAGGCTTCGGGATGGGGGAGGGAAAAGGCTTCGAGAAGGTGTTGGCCAGTGTGCCTATGTTGAAGGTGTTGTTTAATGTGGTGGTATTGTTAATTTTCATTGTATTTTAATACATTCATGAAAGTGAACGAAAACTTAACAGTATTGTCTCAATTGTTTAGAAAGACGACCTCTACTATTATGTAAAAGAAAGTAGCTATCAATGCGTAAAACTAACAAATATTTAAAATAGAATAAGTTCAAAAAGTCGAAGAGTTACAGTGTAGAAGATTTCCATATTTCAGTTTTATTTTTAGTTATCATAAATATTATTTATATTGTAGAATACTGTTGAGGAAAGTATTGAGTATCGAATCTCAGAAATAAGTATCAGTATCGAGTATCAAGATATTTTGGAAATCTAAGCAAAACCTGTATCCATTAACTTGGTCCCCCAAACAACAAATTTTAAAATTATTTCATTGCATTCTTTTGAGTTGCAAGAAAAGGTTTGGAGTTACTTTCATTTCCAACGTAATTAAATATTAATTATTAAATATTAAACTTGCTAGATGGCAGGCTAAAGTTTATTTAGTACATCTTGTAAACTTTTCTGAAGATACGATCTATATAATTTAGCAATACGTACAATGCTGCTAGACAAACGTTCCCCTGGTTCGTTTGTCTTGCAAATGATGATACCCAAAATCTTTCTTTAGCACCTTAAAAGAACTGAAAATGTCTTTAAATGAATCAAAATGTTAAATTTATAAAATTAAAAATTAATTGCTACCATTAGCCTAGCCCGTACTTGAAATACGTTATAGCTTTATAAATGTTGTAGCTCGAAACTTTCGTTTGAAGCTCAATAGAACTCAAAAACCAAGCTCAAACGAATCCATGTGTTAAATTTTAAAAGTTCGAAAGTGGAGAGGTTAGTACCTGACCCTTCCAGTTTTACAAAATTTTAAATTTTGTAAGGAAAGTAACTCAAAACTTTTTGCAACTCAAAAGAACTCATTGCTCAAAGGAATGCACTAAAACTAATATAAAAATTCGTCGGTAAGGGGATCGCAACAATTTCACTGCTTAGCTGAGGTCCCTGAAAAGTATATAAGCCATATGCACTTTTTTTAGGTAAATGCAAAAAACAATATTTTTAAAAAAATCTCCGCCAAATGCTAGTTACAGAACTGTTAACACAACTTTAGATTTACACCACTAGAGGATGGAATTGTTCCGTGCAGAAGTTAGTTAAGCAAGATGGAACAATATCGCAGAGACGGAACCAGGGGTATCACTCCCCCTTCCAACAGAATGTGGATTTCCTTGTATGTCAAAAGTAAAATAAAACTCATCCCAGAGTTTTAAAGTAAATAAAATAAATAAGTAAATAAAATATCTTGGTATTTTCAACCTTGTGCTCCCCCTTCCTCCCATACACACACATCCAAATGTTGAGCCTGGATTCGCTCCTGCAATAGCGAATAGATAGTGTGATCTCGTTTATTTTTTCAGATATCATATATTGTTTGAATTTGTTTGTTTGTGTGCGCTGTATATAAGAACAAACTCTATTCGAAGTGTTAGAACATAAGGTAAACGAAAAAAGGACGAAGATTCCAATCGAGTATGTGACTGAGAAATTGTCCAAGAAGACTAACAAGTCAACTAGGTCTATAGATAAGAAATAGATCAATTTATTATTCTTGTAAAATGTCCAGTGGCATCGAGTGGGTACTGCACTGTAAACAATCGGTGGCAAACAAAATGCCACCGAATGTTGTAGATTTTCTACGAAATTTTTTACAGTGTAGAACTTGGGAGGTGGCTAGGGGAGCAAAATTTTACCATTATAGATTTAGTATTAAGAGTACAGTATATAGTGCGACGGTAAGAACTAGGAGGCAACTGCCCTCCACCCCTACCCCTTAATCATCGCTAGTGGTCAATATATAATTAGATCTAGTATATTTTAGGACAGGTTAAATGCAATGCTTAAACATGGCTTAAAGTTTCAGTTCTTAAAAAAAAATTCCCTGCCACGAAGCTTCGAAGAGCTGAAGTCAAACAGCTGGCCCACAGTGGTCCAGTACCCTTCGAAACCACGACAAAATTTTACTTTTTTGAAGTTAAGAAGAAAATGCTATATTTGGTTACATGTTGAAATTCGGTAAATAGTCGAAATTAACGATGATAAACTCATACATATTCGTTAGAGAAAAAATATTTCCATTTACAATAACTATTCACATCTAACGTTAATGCTTAATTGGGTAAAGTTCATTTCGTGCTTACAAATTTGTTCATATATACA